>JABFFC010000362.1:0-12552 GCA_013623535.1 Fusarium penzigii
GAGAGAGAGAGAGAGATAGGGGAGTTGCGTCACGAGTGATGGGGGATGAAGATAGAGATGGTATGATGGATGGGAGAGTTGATTGTAGGGGGTTGAGATTGGTGATTGATATTTGGTAAAGGGTGAGTTTGATGATGGGGGGAACGAATGAATGTTGCTGTGTATTGTATGAATTGGGTTAGACAAGCTACAGGTTACAGCTAATCAAGCCGACAGTCATGGTCATGATGAGGGTGTAGTGGTTTACCTGACAGCCTGTGGCATAACGCGTCAGTTAGGCAAATGCACGATTACCGGTACTGGTACTGGTACTGGTACTGCATGCTCTCTATTGAAGCTTTATCAAACCCTTCCAACCGCTCATTCTCTATCTCTAACCTTGTTTTTCCTACGCTCGTTGTCGCTATCATCACTATCTCCAACCCCTGTAACTCACTTACTGCTCCACCCTTTTTTCCCATTCCCCGCCAAAGGGCGCTGTGACAAGATCAATGACAAGACACTCATTTATTGATAATGGACCCCACTTCTTTTTCTTGCTTCAAGAGAGAAGAGAGATAAAAAAGGACCTAAACCACATGTAATTTTAACGTAACCCTGGGCCCTGACGATCGGGGGTCGCCGAGGTTTTTTGGTTCAGTACAGGTCGGTAATTTCCCTGCTCGTGTGTCTGTGTGTGGTGTGAATGACGGTCTGGGCTCTTTCAGCTGTGACGGGTGTGGCTGGGAGCCAAGTCGGATGACTTTTTTTGACAGTGGTGCTTATCTTTTTGTTTTTTTGTGCGGTGATTGTGCTGGTGATGTCATGGTTTGGTGTCTGGATTGGAAATTGGTGTTGGCATGGGTGGGCAGAGATTTTCGGTAGTTGAAAATGGTGTAGGGTAAGTCAAAAGGATGTTGTGAAATAATGAGACAGAGGGTAGAGAGTCAAAATATTGCTGGTTCTGGTGCTGGGGGAACTGGTGATTAGGTTGTATATGTGAATTGAATAGAGGATGGGGTCTAAACACGGCGAAAAAGCCAAACAGGTTTCCATGTAGGTTGGTCATATAAGGACAGCATCTAATGCAAAATGATGTGAAAGCAATGATGGTGATTGGTTGTAGTAGCGTTTAGTATGATGAGACAGTAGATGAGACCTTAATGGATGTACATTATGGAATACATGCAACAGACAATATTTCCATACTTGATCAGGAAAGACAGTAAACCCATTACATGTCACATATAAAGCTCAGTGTACCGAGAATTTGAAGAGCTTCCTTAGCTGCCTCAAGCCTCTAAGAGTAGGGTGTTAGAGCACCAGATTTTGTGGTGATTGAATGGCTGACTCAGGAGGACGATGCGAATCTCAACGTCGTTGGAGACTCTCCCGGATCACCGCAAGATGTATTACAAGTTGTCGCCAATGGAGTGGCATAGATAGTCGAGATCCAGTAGACCATAGCGACCGTAGTAGTATCATTCATGATAGGCGTCCAGTCTTCTGAGAGCATATTGGTGGTAGACTTTGTCGGAAGAATAGTATATATGCTCATATTTCCATATCCGTACAGTTGAACGACAAGGGCTTGTGGTTGCTTATGACCACCGTCACAGCTCCTACCAGTGCCGATGGCACTCCAGTGACGATAGCTGTGGGGGATCTTTGTATGTGTAAACTAGTCAACAGAAAATTTGGTCTCGTGAACTAGCTCTTTGGAGTAGGTCTCTGAGAAGAGTTGATGCATTTTGCTGCCTAGAGTCTCTCTGGCAGGTGGCTGATATGCTGCCAGACGAGATCCTACTTGGAAACCAGCGAGATGGTGGGCTATGAGATGAATCTCGCCTGTGCAAATTTGTTAACAATTTCGCCCATGTGAGACCTCCATTGTCTTTTTAAACAATGTGCATGAGTTAGAATGTCAGAAGGGCCAAAGAGGGAGAAGAAGGGATGCAGCGAGCGTAGACAGGCGATAAGTTATTACCAAGGTCACGCTTAAAACTATATCTAGAACAACAACTAGCTATACTCAGGACCGAAGGAACAGTTATAATTTGAATTAAGTTATAGAACTACTTACATAGTCGATATAAATTGCCTGATGGTATGAGGTATACCTGATATTCAACGGGAACTGGCAGACCACTCAGCATAAAAAGTTATATATCACCAACAACAGATATAGGGAAACGTCTTAATTAAGAGCTGCACATAGTTACTGTAATATAGATGAGCGTATTGGGTTGTCAGTCCTGAATATGGTACTATCTGCACATAATTAGTCACTCACGCCTCATTGACAGGAAGCAAGAGAATATAGACCAAGCCTCGGAACGTATATGAGGTTGAAACTCATCTCCTTCATAAATCTGCTTCAAGTCACTGCTCTCTTTGAAGATGCCAGGTAGGCGATCTGGAACAATTCCATGATTAGTCAGGCTTAGTCTCATGGCCACGATGAGCGAGGGAGTATAGAAATCGAGAATAACCGTATTACATAGCGAGGCGATCTGAAACCAACACAATCGAACTTTTGTCATGTATCAGAGCTCGATAGAGTTCCCTATGAGCGATGGTACGGTGGGTTATCAGACCAAGGAAAGCATACAGATGTGATGGGTATGATCATTGTGATGTCGGTCTCATATAGCTTCCATCTTCAGTAGTTTGACCATTGATCTAAAACAACCAAGTTCATTGAAAATATGTTCGGCATGATAGGCGAGTAGTCGAGATTACGAGATATCAGACATGTTGTCATGAACAACAGGGGCCACAGCAGCCCTTGGTTGAGTCTGCCTAAATTCTCAGTATTGAGCTCTCTTCGATCTCCTCGGTTAGTATATTTCATTCTATCTTTTGCGCTCCACAACGGGCTATGTGGAGAAATGTAGTCGTAGAAGAGTATGCGTTGTGCAAAGCATCGTATACACCTCATGAAGATTTGAACTTGGTACTTTACGCGTTTACACCAGATTCAGCGAGTGCCAACAATTGGAAGTCCTTATATACGCTGGCAATTCTAATAGGATTCAACTTTTGTACGTAAAGTGCCGCTCAACTTTGGTGATGTCGTTGATTTGATCATGCTTGAAGCCTGGCAGGTTGTCATGCATGATACTCATGAGGAATATGATATCAGATGACCGAGGATTTTTCACAGTACAGAGTTAACTGACTGAAAAACTGAGAGAAACTTTGAGACGCGTTGGCGAGTTTCATGCACTAAAATCCGAAGATATATGATGTGAGGGTTCTATTCAATGCTTAAGGGGGTCATTGCCGCGATAGCCACTGACAACTCGAAGACCTACCTGCTCTTGCCCAAACCAAGAACTCATATACACACAGAGATGGTTTTATTAATTGGTATTAGTGTTTAGTGATACTCAAACTGAACCACCGATTGCCGGATTGAGAATATGAGCTCAAGACAATGGCAATAGGCAGTTCTGAGCAGAACGACGAGATGAGAATTTTTATATTCTCCGAGTCTATGCATGATCAGAGCTTTAAATGAGGGAAAGAAAAGAAGAGACCTCTTACTTGATGGCGGCACGACTTTATATGTCATCAAGTCATGTATGTGGCATTAATCATGACCGAGGTTAGAACAACACTCATGGACCAGTCACACAAGAATACTTACACATCAATCACCCAAATACTGCAATTAAAACAAGATAAGCAATCCCCTCAACCGACATCGGATACATGAACCCTTCAGCATCCCTCAATTGAGGGGATAGACAACCATGATAGCCAACTGTGGGGCCGGGATGGTGAAAGACCATGGAGCGAATACGTGATCGACTCTTAGTCCAATGGTGTTAGATGGATAAAACATGGCATCAGCGAATAGATTGGCGGTACAGACGGATGCTACAGGATGGTGTCAGGCAGTAGTCTGCTAACGTGCTTTCTCGGCATTTGTCTCGAGATTTGCCAGCATTGAAAAGCTCGCTGTTGAAGACAAGTCTTTTTGATATTGAGTCAATTGTTCACATCAGACTATCTTCAAGATGGCCACCACACTCGTAAACGGCTTTCATGCCATTCCTGATCAGAAGGATGTTAAAGCTTCCAGTGTAGTCGCTGAAAGGCCCGTTGCAGTTAACGGAAATACTCCCAAACCCGCAGTCAACGGAGATGCCCCCAAACCTACAATCAACGGCGTGGAAATCAGCTACACACCATATGAAAATCTTCAAGGCCAGCTAGTCGACAGATATATCGATGAAGTTCGTCCCTTGAGAGTAGCTGTCATAGGAGGTGGCCTTGCTGGTATTGAAGCAGGGGTTCTGCTCCCGAAAAAGGTGCCGGGCATCAAGCTTACCATTTATGAGAAGAACTCTGATGTTGTACGTATGACCCCTACTAAAGACTCTGTTCATACAAATCCACTGACACTTTACATTAGGCTGGCACATGGTTTGAGAACATCTACCCCGGCGTGAGGTGTGATATCCCATCTCATGTCTATCAGTCCACCTACTCGCCAAACACAAACTGGTCAGATCAATTCTCTCCTGGCCATGAGATCCGCGACTATTGGCAGGGAATTGCCAAAAAGTACGACGTCTACCAATACGTCAAGCTTCGCCATCTTGTTGAAGGCACTACCTGGGATGCCCAGGAAGGTGTCTGGTCCATTACGGTCAGGAACCTCGATACAGATGAAGTGACGGTTCAAAAGGCAGAATTCGTCATCACTTCCATTGGTCGTTTCAACGCTTGGAGGCTACCCGACTACCCTGGCATTTCAGACTACAAGGGTCTTCTCCGACATGCTTCGAACTGGGACGCCACGTTTGACCCTAGGGGCAAGAAAGTCGCCGTCATTGGTAATGGTGCCAGCGGTATTCAGCTCGTGGCTAATCTTCAGCCTATCGTTGGCCAGCTGGATCATTATGCGAGAAATAAGACATGGATTGCAGCCTCATGGGCTGGCGACGACCGTACCCTTGAGCCTCAACCTTATACTGAGGAGCAGAAGAAGGAGTGGACGGAGAATCCTGAAGCGTATCTCAAGTTCAGAAAGACACTCGAGGATAAGTACTGGCGTCGGTTCAATGCCTTCTTCAGGGGAAATGAGGATAACCTGGACCTGCGGGAGAAGTTCATCGACATCATGAAGAAGCGTCTGGTCAAGAAACCCGAGCTTCTTGAACATATTGTTCCTGACTTTTCACCAAACTGCCGACGTCTCACGCCCGGGCCAGGGTATCTTGAGGCCATCACGGAAGATAACGTCGACTACATCCGTACACGCATCAAGAGATTCACAGAAACTGGAATCGAAACGGAAGATGGTGTTCAGCGAGATGTCGACGCAGTCATCTGCGCCACCGGTGCCAACGTAGACATGGTCCCTCCTTTCCCCATCAAGGCGAATGGCCAGGAACTGAGCAGCCTGTGGACACCCGGCAGCGGGTACGGTTTTCCCTACACCTACGCCGGAATGTCCACTCCGGGATTCCCCAACCTGCTCTTCGTACACGGACCCCAGGCGACGGGCGCCTCGGGCACGGTTCCGCAAAGCGTGGAGACTCAGTTGACGTACTATGCCAAATTACTCCGTAAAGTGTCCACTCAGGGGATCAAGTCTATTGTGGCTTCCAAGAAGGCGGCCGACGACTTCACGGATTACTCTGACGCCTTCTTTGCAAACACGGTCCTCACAGATAAGTGCAGCTCATGGTATAACGGCGGCAGAGCAGGGGCTAGAATTCACGGCATCTGGCCGGGAAGTGCCGCTCATCTGACTACCGTGAGGAGAGAGCCTCGGTGGGAGGACTGGCAGTATGAGTATCTCTCGGAAGACGGCAACTCGCTGGCGTGGTTCTTTGGGAACGGGTGGACGAGAAAGGAAAGGGACCCGGAGTCGGACATGACGACGTATCTGAAGAAGCCGGAGGATGTAGATCTGAGGGAGATACATGAGAATTGGTGGAGCATCCCATAGATTGATAGACGCAAGAAACGTACAGGGGTCAGTGTCAAACCACATGTGGGATGCCTCTTCTTGCAGTGAGTTTTGTGAGTCAAAGCATGGTGGAAACATGATAACATTGCATGGTGGTTTGCACGTCATCTTATACTAGTGTCGCGTTATGTCGCAGCCCGGCCATATCTGCTCCATCGAACAAGGATTCGTCAAGTGCCGAGGCCGAGAATCGCAGAGATTTCTCCAACAACTCTCTAAATTAGTTAAACTCACAAATGGACCCTTTTTTTCTCCTCTTACTGCACCTTGTAGCGTATCGGGTTAATGGAATGAGAAGTTACAAATCAGCTAACAGACTTGGCTTTCTGCTTAGCCTAGAAGGATGAGCAAGGGGGAGTGATGGTCTAGACATAGGAAGGCAATTTATGAGTTGGATAGACGGATGTTTGGGAAACGCTATGATGGTAGAGGCGACCGTGTTGGCGGTACGAAAGCAAGGGTGTGCATTGCGTGATGGATTGGACAAAATGTTCGGTGTGTTGGGTATAAAGGGGGCTTTTTTGGTATATATCGTATCTTGTCCTTGCCGATCTTTCGAATTGGATGTCTGACTTGCAGTTTTTGGAGCAACAACGATATTGTTTATCTGAAAGTAAAGATATTGCTAGAAGCTGTTACCATGACTTCGTCTCGTCATAATGAAAATGAGGTTGAGCCTCCCAAGGACCAGCTGAAGCCGGGTAAGTCCTCCGATGGCCCATAATGGGTATTGCTTGAAGACATGATAGCTGACGTGCAGCAGTGAGATGGCATCGATCAACCTTTTTCAACATTACCATTCTTGGTATCTGTAACTTGTCTGCTCCGTACGTATCCCATCTTGGGTTGGAGATATCATACTGATCTTGGTAGTGGTATTTGGACAGCGATGAACTCCCTCGGAGCAGGCGGTGCTGCGTCTCCCGAGTTGATCAACGCCGCTAATGCCTTGACTTTCTGTCTTATGGTTGTGTCTTGCTACTTTTCGAGCACCCTTGTCAAGTACATCGGTATAAAAGGTGCTTTGATTTTCGGAACGTAAGTTTTATTTGTCTTTGTCTTTTCTGGGATATATACTGATGAAGTCAGTATTGGCTACGCTCCCTACGCTGCTGGATTGTACACCAACAACCGCTTCGGAAACGAATGGCTTGTTCTCCTCGGTGCTTCCCTCTGTGGTATCTCTGCAGGAGTATTCTGGATGGCAGAAGCCGCTATCGCCATCGCCTATCCTGAACCATGGAACCGTGGAAAGGCACTTGGATATTGGTTGACATACCGACTCTCCGGACAAATCCTGGGCGGTGCTATCAATCTCGGCCTCAACGCCGACAGAGACCAGGCAGGAAAGGTCTCGTATACCGTGTTTATCATCTTTATCGCGTTGCAGGCTGTTGGCCCATTCGTGGCTCTTTTCTTGAACAAGCCAGAACAGGTGGAACGAACGGACGGAAAGAAGGTGGATTTGTCGATCGACAAGCACCCTGCGTTTGAACTCAAGGAAACGGCGAGGTTGTTTGTCACCAAGAAGTTCCTCCTTGTTGTTTTGTTCATCGGACAGGCTGTCTTTTCCGAGGCTGTCTTCTTTACATATCTGTCTTGTAAGTCACCTCCCCCAAGCTCGATTGCCATTGCTAACATGTCTAGTGTGGTTCAGTGTTCGATCCCGTGCTTTGGGTTCATTCCTCAGTGGTATCGTGGCTGTCATTGCAGGCAACATTCTTGGTGTAAGCTTCAACTCTTCTATTGACTTATCACAGCTGACATTTTGTAGCTTTGGCTTGATCGTACAAAGCTTGGACTCAAGCTTCGTGCCCGAGGAGCATTCTGGACCATTGTCACTCTTCAGGGTGCTTGGTGGCTATGGGCTACTGTTCTGGTCACCAAGTTCCGTGTTACGAGGCCTACGTATGATTGGTCAAGCCCAGGTTTTGGTGCAGCTTTTGCTGTCTTTGTCTTCTTGACGCTTGGATTCCAGCTCAACTACCTATTCTTGTAAGTCACCCTCTACGATTTGATCTGAGAGACACATGCTGAGTTTCCAGGTACTTTGTCATTCACAACTTTGCCGACGATCAGTCCGAAGTTATCCGATATTCTGCCCTTCTTCGAGGAACCGAGTCTGCGTGGCAAGCTGTCAGCTACGGCATCACCTCGCGACCCCTTTTTGCTGAAGTTGGCGGTATCTATTTCAACTTTGCTCTCTGGGCTGTTGCCATCTATCCTGCCTGGTTGGTTATCAGACACTTTGGTGCTTCGCCTGCTGTGGTTGAGGAGAGTGCGGTTGAAGAGGTTGGAAGCCAGGCTGATGTGTCCAACTCAGGCGAGGAGACGGAGGTCAAGAAGTGAGATGGAAGACATGAAACAAAATTGCAAGGAGATCCATTCGGATTGATTTGATTTTACGACGTGGGCAGAATTAGATTTCAACGGATAGACTACATTAGAGATTCTGTCTTGATAGATTATTTCCAGTGTTTATCGTTCGACACAATGTCTTCACTATTCTCAACAATCATCTTGAACATCATATCATTTGCTACATGAACAGAATAAAGACATTCGGCACTTCGGTATCACTACATTGCTGATAACGCTTGATCGGCTCCGGCATTCATATCAAAATCTGCGGGGATCTTCATTAGCAAGACCTGGCCATGATTGCGCCATATCGTGTCCACCAAAACATCCCCTCAATCCACGCGTTGAAAGACCCTTTGGGTTAAGATACCAAGATTACACGGATGAGGGGAATATTATAACCCCGCTGTAACATCCTGATAGCGTATGATCATACATAAGATCCGATAAATTGAGGAATGTATCATCATGGCTAGAATCACGCAATAGCCGGTTCCCGAGTTCGGACCAAGACTCCGACTTCTCTTTAAGAGAAACTTGTTCGGATCATCGTCTTGAGACTGCGAGAAAGCATAATTTACCAAACAAAGTGATTTTTGTCGGCGACATGGCTTCTCAAGATGGTGTCCAGGCTAAGAAGAGCCTCATTGTGAATGCTTTTGTGATGATGTGTAAGCATTCCATTTGTCTTCTAGAATGAAGCTAACAAATAATAGGCAGTGGGCATCAGTCACCAGGACTTTGGAGACACCCTGAAGACCGGTCGTGGAGGTTCAAGGATATTGATCACTGGGTTGAACTGGCCAAACTTCTTGAAGATGCCAAGTTTCATGGCATCTTTATTGCAGATGTGCTTGGTACGTACACAGAGACTCCTTTTTATACTGGACAGTACTAATACGCAACAACAACAGGAGGCTATGATGTCTACAAGAAATCCCTTGATCCTGCCATCATCTCTGGAGCCCAATGGCCTCTCACTGAACCCCTTGCTGCTGTCCCTGCAATGGCGGCTGCTACCAAGAACATCAGCTTCGGCGCGACTGTCTCAACGACATATGAGCCACCTTATCATCTTGCAAGGCGACTATCAACGGTTGATCACTTGACCAAGGGAAGGTATGTATACGCATGATTATCCATGAACATGGCTAACAGATCATAGATTCGGCTGGAACGTGAGTAGCATGTATTGCAATGCTGTGACGGTACTAACTATGGTCAGGTCGTAACTGGCTACCTCAACTCAGCAGCAAAGAACTTGGGCCATACTGAACAACTCGACGTAAGCCAGACTCAATGCATCTCGCGCGTAGACTAACATGACCAGCACGACGCTCGCTACGCTCAAGCCGAGGAATACATGAAAGTCATGTACAAGCTCTTCCAATCATCCTGGCGCGACGACGCCGTCAAACTTGACCGCGAGACAGGCATCTACACTGACCCCGCACTTGTTCGCCAGATCAACCACGAGGGAAAATACTTCACCGTGCCTGGCCCTCACACAGTCGACCCCAGTCCTCAGCGCACACCACTTCTTCTCCAAGCCGGTGCATCTCGTGCAGGCAAGGACTTTGCAGCTCAGCACGCCGAAGCCATCTTCACCTCTGCACACGCACCGTCAGTGTGTGCAAAGAATGTAGCAGAAATTCGAAAGCTGGCAAAGGAGAAGTTTGGAAGAGACCCCAACAACCTCAAGGTGCTTGCTCTGGTGACACCTATTCTGGGCAAGACTGAGGAAGAGGCGTTGGCAAAGTACAATGATTACAAGCAGTATGCTTCTCTTGAAGGAGCGTTGGCCTTGTTTGGAGGATGGACGGGAATTGATCTGGATCAATACGGAGAAGATGAGGAGCTGCGACAGGTTGAGAGCAATGCTGTTCGGTACGTTGCAATTCCGAGAGTAAGGGGCTGTGCAAAACTGACCTTGCTAGATCAACCGTCGAGGGCTATGCCAAGTTCTCGCCGCCTAACTCCAAGTGGACAAAGAAGACTGTAGCTGAACACGTCAGTCTCGGAGGCAACGGACCTTTGCTAGTCGGCACACCGGCCAAGGTAGCAGACGACCTCGAGACATGGATCCGAGAAGCAGACGTCGATGGTTTCAACTTTGTATGTCCTACACAGCAATGCAGCTCAGGGGGTAATAACAACTAACTTGGATACAGGCGTACGTCACACTCCCCCAGTCTTTCAAGGACATTATCGATCTTCTCCTGCCGGAACTGCGAGCAAGAGGTCTCTTCTGGGACGACTATGCTGTCCCCGGTGGTACTTACCGAGAGAACTTTTACGGTAAGAAGGATCAGAAGTATCCCCTCGAGGAACATACCGCGGCCAAGTATAGATGGGTGCCCGGTGTGTCAAAGGATGAACATAAGATCCCAGAGTAAATACGGCCTACCAGTACCCAAGTAGTGCCCTTGATGATTAAGTACATAGAAATTAGTCGTAACAAGTGGCTAGAATATAGCAATCTCAACGCTTTTTTGTCGTACCGCTGCTTCAATGTCAAAAACGGATGTCCCATTCTCCCATGCCTCATCCAACAGCTCAAACGTCAGTGTCGCAAGATTAAACGTGTCTCTTGCTAGGAAATACTCCTTGACCTGGTCAATTGTGCTCTTCCACTCGGGATGCGATTTGAGGATGGGGACCTCTAGTCCTGCTGTTATGGCAGGGTAGACTAGCCCGTTGTATACAAGTAGATGCTCGTTCTCGGGGAGTTGGATGGCTCTGTGGAGGGTGTCCATGGAGGCCATCAGTCGACACAGTACCAACTCGTTTTCAGCTGTCTCGCGGGGGTCGTCCTTAGTGATTGGTTTTCGTTGTAGCCGTGTCCGTCGTCGTACTTCAAGTATTCCAGAGAATCGCCAGCAATCCCATAGATGACACTGCAAGTACTCACCCATCTCACCCGGCCATGCCCAGAGTTGACTCTCGAGATCTGCGTGATTTTCATCGAGAAAACGGGCGAAAATGTCTAGAAGTGTCCTTGGTAGTCCAGACACTGTCTCTATGCCACCGAGTCGTCCACCCTCCCAGCTGTCCTGCAGGTTCCGCAGGAGCTTCCATACGCCGATTGGCTTCTGGATCCGACCCATGACCATGGAAGGGATGTCCATAATGCCCATGACCTCGAGTGTATGACGCCTAGGAAAGTCATGCTGAATCGAGAGCTGGTTTGTTAATAGGTTGTGTCGAAGATTGTATGCATCAGCCATTAGGTCAAGGTAAATTGTCCATGGCTGAGCTTGGAGCAGCTGCATATGCGTGTGTCAGATAGGGGTCCCGAGATTCCGAGCAAGGGAACTTACACATAGGCTGCAGACTAGCAGCCCCGCGCACGCTGTTGCAGCATGCATGGTCCCGTTGCTGCTTGCCAGCTCTCTTCGGAATGTTTGTAACGCCAAGTCTACTCGTTCCATCGACGCCACCGACAACTGTCGCCTCCGATCATCCATGTACCCCTGAATAGCTGCACAGATGACAACTATCGCGGGGCTCTCCTTGGCCATGTCCTCAAAGAAGGACCGGACCCAGCAGTGAGCCTCCGTGGTGTAGAGCCGAAGGAGGCCAACGTTGAGAACTAGGGGGATTGTAAGTAAGCCTACCTCGGGTATCGATCATGATTTCGGTAAAGGAATGAGGGGGGGCATCTCACATTTGAAGAAGAGTTGGTGTTGTTCATGTTGTGTTTGAGAGGTAGGTGAGCTGGGAATAGCTTGGGAGCTAAGAGATGAAGAAGGCAAGGTTGACATCTGTTGTGTATGTGTATGTGTATGTGCAATAGCAGTGGGAGGAGTAGTAGTGGTAGCGGTAGTAGTAGGAGTTGTAGTAGTATGCTTAGGCGTCGGCGCAGGTGTAGGTATGGGGACATGCTGATCACGCCGGGGACTCTTGGGGGCCAATGCATCCGGGGTAGAAGCGCCGGCAAATCTTCCTCTGGACGCAATACCATTCGCCCACCTCAGGGTCGAAGCGTAGCCATCGCAGCGTATACCCCTGCGGACGCACGCCTGGCACTCTGGACGCGTCTCGTCACATTTCCTCTTGCGCCGCTTGCATTCAGAGCATCCACCTCTGGAGCGGGCCATGGACAGAAAAGGATCTAGGCGAAAGAGGAGCGCGTGTTACTGTCTGGGGTAAGGGGGGCAAGAATCTGGGGAAATGATAACGAAAAACAAGAGGTGCGTGGGAGGGGAAAGGGAGAGGCAAAG
>JABFFC010000363.1:0-93527 GCA_013623535.1 Fusarium penzigii
AGCGAATGCTGCGGGTATGAGGGCTAACAAATGGAAGAATCTCATCGTTGAGATCATTTTTGGGTCGATATTTGATGGGTAGAGTAGGTTAGAAAGAGGTAGCATCACGAGTAGAAGAATGCTGGTGGTGAAGTGGTCAATGATTTATATGTTTTATAGACGAGCGCCTGATTGAAAGTATAAACCCAGGAACTTTATATGAATGGAGAAAATGACCAAATGGAAGATATTCTGCATACAAATGCAGAGCAAAACCATAACTGGGTCACCCGCCCAAGTGTGAACAATGGTAAAGTTTGGCTGGACATGAAATGCCAGTGACTTAACTCGCTGGCTTGCCAAGTTGAGCCATCAACAAACACTTCAGCCATACTCTGGATTCCAAGGCAGCGTTAGCAGAATCAGAAATACCCAGTAAAGTCTTGGCTTCTTTATAATCACATTATCATATCTGCCAGTTGTCATCATATTAACAGAGAGCAGATAGATTTCAGTACGTGAGATGCCAATCTATCACTGGACATCTTGTGTGTTGTATGAGATTTGAACACAAGACACCAGAACTTCTCTTAAAAAGTCCAGCGCTGAAATAGATGGATTCGTATAGGTTGTCCAAGACAGAAATAGTAGTAGATTTATAACAAGCAAGATATGGCCGATGTAGAAGAACAACAAAAAGAAGACCCGCTTCAACATCGCGACATGTTCTAGGCGGATATAGCAAAAGATCAAAAACATACAACAGCGGGNNTCTATGGGAGAGCGGACGGGATCCCGAATTCTCCAGTAGGTATGGTCGTATGTGATAGATTGTTGTTAGTATGTGACTTATAGCACCAGATGTAACAGCTATTAGTGGGACGTCAATCTGTCGCTTCACTATAATGCTCTGCCGGACAAATCCTCAAGCAGGTAAATCCCCATCTATCTTATCCCTTCATATCTAGCCAACTCGTCCCCGGACATACCCGCACTAACACCTCTCAGATACCTCTCGAATTTACCCGCCACTTCAACAACATGCTGAATCTGCTCATGCGAGAGGATCTTTTTATCAAACCGGGCCAATTGGCGCGCCGTAGTAATAGTGTTGCGAATTTCTCTCCCGTTCATGTCATGTTCGGCAAGGTCATTGATGTGAGCGTACAAGTCGTTGCTATCCACGTCCTTCTCACCCAGGTCTTGTAGTCTTTTGAAGAAGTTGGACCAGATTTTGATCCGTTGGAGCTTGGTGAGGTTCTCGTAATGTAGAGCCAGTTGGATGCGAGATTTGAAGGCTTGATCAAAGGTGCCGACTCGGTTGGACGTTAGGATCAGGATACCTTATCACGCCTGTTAGTCAGGGGGTTTTGCGACAAAACTGAGAGCTCGTACCGTCGTAGTATTCAAGAACCCGAAGGAAAACTAGTAAACCAAGTGAGTTTGTGTGATGTCATCTTCTCGTATTGGTGTTGGACCAACCAGAAACAAGAGCATTTCTCTCAAGGTTTTGAAGACTGCGCTCCTCAAGAAACACATCTGCTTCGTCCATCAGGACGACTGACTTGTTAGCGCTTGAGTATTACTTGAAAGAAAATTGAACAACGAACCGCATCCCCAAGTCTTTCCTAGGATCAGGACTGTCTCCAGATACTGCCAATATATCAGTTCGCGTTCACATTCCCTCCCTTCTCGGATAAATCTACCTTTTCCACGTCCTCAGGCTTTGTTCCAATGTCACCGCACGTGACTCGATATAAAGGTTTCTCGACGTATTCAGCAACACTACACACGTTTAGTATTCTATCCTATCTAAGTGAATGTTCGTGCCATGTTCACCTCTCTGATAGAGCGTCAGCTAAATGTTCTTCGGACAAGAAAGCAGCAAGATAACTTACCCGCCGTAAACGTTTTGCCTGTTCCAGGGCCACTACAAAATTTATTAGAATAATAGCTTATCTTGGCCAGGACTGTGCCATACGTACCCGTGGAGTAACATGATCAATCCATTACCCTTACCACTAATAAGGTCCGTAGAAGCTTCAGCCTTCAATTGTGTCGAGATGAGTGCCTTGATCAAGTGTTTAGTAGCATCTTCAATCGCCAAATTTTCAAAGGCTGTCTTGTTCCAGTCAACCTCGCAAATTCGGTCGACTTCAACGGTCACTAAGATCATGCATCAATCAATACATATGCAGTGTCAGCAACCATCAGAGCACTCACCCCATTTCTTCTGTCGTAGGTTGTATGCAATAAGTGTCGCTGGAAACAGATAAATCGAACCATCATCAGGAGGATCATCAAAATCCAATATATCTGTTTCGTCAGTTCGTCCGCCTTGCATCTCTCGTCTCTGTTTCTGGGCCTTGGACTCAGGGTGAAGTCTTTTGTACATTTGATGATCAACCATGACCCGTTCATTTGCCTGCGCCAGCACTTAGCATAACTGCAGCCCATTGTTCACCAAAAGAGTGAATTACTTACTCCATCCAAAACATCCTCATCTTCTCTTGGCAGATAACCGATGAACTGCCTCACTCTACAGCGCCAAAAGTTCTTGCCTCGATCAATCAAAAGTGTCTTGATTTCATCCTTGGCGTATTGCAAAGGATACCATTCCAGGGTATCAATGTCAAGAAGATTCTCATGATGTGCGCCCACTCGAACATTAAGAGTCTCCGTCTTCTTGGACAGTTGTCCGTTGGTAAAATCCCAATTCCATGCCTCCAGCGCCCACCAGATGTATTCCTCCTTATCTTCGGACTCTTGCTCGTTCTCTCTCAATCTCGCATCCTCAGATCGATAGTGCTTCCCTCCATTAATCTTTAGCATTTTGCGACTTGCGCCAGTATCTTTGTGGCCGAATCTGCCAAGAACCTTTGCCCATGTGCTAATCATGAAGCATGTGGGTTTTGGGTCACAGCGTACCACGATTTCGCCTGGTTTTAACAGATACGGTACGTCATGTTGAGTCGTCTTCCCAGACTCAAAATGTTCGAGGATTACCTGGTATTCTGGAATGATTGTCTCTTTGAGGTATTCAAGCACCAAGAGAACAATGTATTGATCAAGTTCCTGCAACAGGGTGGCATTCTCTTCCCACTGCGGAAACATGTGGAAAAATTCGTAGTAGGGAGCAGAAATTTCTTGAGAGAAGTTGTAACTTGGCCCGACTATCTGCAAGTCGGGACATGTCCCCGCTAGCTCAGTCATTGCCTCCGCTGCGTCTGGGGCAAGCAGAATTGACTCGGAAGAGACTTGTGGGGGGCGGATCTCGTTCAAATCAGACTCATCGCTAATCTCATCTGTTGGAGTGTAGACGTCTGATTCATAGTCGTTGAAGACAAGGAAATGTGTTTCTGGGTGGCTCTCGAGGTAAGCAGGAATGTTCCGTAATGGATCTGACCCCATTAATATTATCTCATTCCTTTGCCCGTGAGTCCATCTCGGCTTTGTCAGGTAAGGTCGGCCCTTGACCCGGTAGATGACCTTCCATGGCGTACCGTATGCCTCTTGTTCGAGAGGCTCGGCCTCCTCTTTGCATTGCGTCTCCCAGCCTACCTGCTTCTTCAACATATCAAGTTCGGCAGATAGATTTTGGATCCGGTGTATTGCCAATGAACGATTTAACGACCCTGCGTTCAGGTGTGAGTTTTCTCTCTTTGCTGAATACTCGGTCAATGGAGGTTGTATCTTGCGTGTGATTGGTTGAGATCGACTCGTCTCTGTTGCGGCACTTCTTGTAGGATACAAAGAAAGTCCCAGAAACGGACGTACATGTTCATGTTTCTGTTCATCATCACAGATACCAGAGTATGCTACTTGTCGCGGAAGTGGCAGTGGTGAGAGCGGCTTTGTTTTATTCTTACTCATAGGTCTTGGTGGAAGGGGGAAAGGTGAGTTTGGTGTCCACTGTGAGGGCGGCGTCACACGATGAGAAGGTTTTGACGACATTGAATCAGACTCGTCATCAACTGCCCAGCCAGTGAGGGAAGGCCAAAGATGAGACTGCTTATCTGGATGTCCTAGTGACGACGCGCCTTCCGAATTCGTGGGATTCAAGGATCCTGTTATGGAAGTCGAGGTCGAACTCTGTCCTCTCGAGACGTTTGGTTTGTAAAACGGTGTAGAACGCTTGACCGTGACTTCAAGTCCCAGAGCAGATGCACTTTCCGATCGCGGATCTGAGTGAAAGTCTGGTACAGATGCTTCGAGCAATCGGGGCAGGTCAGATACCTCCAGATACGATTTAAATGACGTCTCAGACGATCCGGGTAACTCGAACTTCTTAATGTCAACGCCTAGGTCAACATCACCACCACTGTTTCTATAATCAACAGCCTCGTAAGGGTAGATAGTAGAGATATCAGATGGAGTCAGAGCTATCCTTGCGTTCTGGAGCTGGTTCGAAGCTTCGTCTTCGTCGTCAGTACTTTCGTCTCGAGTATTTGAAGCTTCGCGTGTCGAATATCTACTGCCTCGATGCTCTAGTAATCGTAGGAGAGGTACTTTGAGGGCAGGGCGAGAGATGCCGTATTTTTGATCGCGGTCCTTATCACCACTGTCGCTAATGTCGGTCTTGAGCTCAGGACGTTTTTGGAGTATGTCTTGGAGTGCCAGAAGCTCGTCGGAATCTCTTTGACCGCGGGTTTGGTCACGAGATATAGTGATGTGAGTTAAGAGTTCGGAGGCGGAGGTTCCCCTTGAATCTTGTTCAGTGGTGTCGACAGTTTCGTTTTGTTCCACCCAAGCTGTCCCAATAATTTCGGAATTTAAATAGCCGCCAACTTCCGCATTTGTATCAGATGGTGGCTTTCGCGGCATTCAATCAAGGTTGTAGTAAACCAGGTATCGAGAGAAGCAAGAGGCTGTGTGATGTTGTGGTAAGTTACCCGATGCCGGACGAGTACAACACAAGTTACGACAAGTCAAGCTGTGCAATTCTTGACTGCTGGAAAAGAAAGAAAGAAGAAGAGAAGCTCAAGAGATGAGGGGTAACGTTGATTGATTGATTAATGTAGCCAATGCAATTGTAGACAGTTATGCAGGAAGTCAGGTGAGCGGTCAATGTCCAATCCAGCTGCAGCTGAAGTTGTCAGCTTAGAAGGGTCAGATTGGGAGATAACAAGCAAATGAGAGCTGAGTATTTGACGCCTGATTAACCAGGGGGTTGAAAGTGCAAATGAGAGATATTTCGTCAGCATCACCCAAGAGACAGATCCAAGACACATCAAGCAAAGCGAACCATCTTGAAGTTTATGAACGCCGCCCTGGCTTATCATAACGTCCAGGTGATATTTGTTCAGTTACTGGCGTCACTCACAACATTTCGATAACGAACATTAATCATCCCCCGTATAATGTCTGGCATCCAGCCGCAACACCGTCTCCGGCTCTTGAGCCTCGATGGCGGGGGAGTTCGTGGCCTGTCTTGCCTCCAAATTCTCAAACAGCTCATGGAAACCATTGACCCTGACAACCCACCCAGACCATGTCAAGTCTTCGACTTGATTGGAGGGACAAGTACCGGCGGGTATGTAATTTCAGCACTCAATTTTAAAGTGGTTGTCATAGGCTAACGAGTAGCTCAAGTCTAATTGCAATTATGCTTGGACGACTTCGAATGAGCGTTGATGATTGCATCGATGCATACACCGATCTATCTGATAGAATCTTCGAAAGACAGAGACACAGAGTCAGTCTAAGTGGTTTAATCCAAGGACGTTTCGACTCTCAAGAACTAGAACGAGCCACCAAGACAGTTATTCAAGACCAAGGGTTTGACGTCGACGAACTGCTCAAAGACAGTCCCGACTCGAAATGCAAAGTGTTTGTCCTGTCTCATCCTCTGTCTCGTTCGTCACTTACGGCTATAGGTTTGTCTGCGCTGTTCGCAAGGAAATCACCAAACCAGTGCATTTTCGTAGTTATCGTTACGCACGAGGCGCCGGCAATCTTTTCAACGAAACTCGAATCTGGGAGGCCTGTAGAGCAACATCGGCGGCTACTTCTTTCTTCGATCCTATCACCATTGGGAAACACAAGAATGAATTTGTTGATGGAGCGACAGGCAACAACAATCCAGTGAGAAGTGTTTTTACCGAAGCTGCCACTCACTGGGATGTTGAAGGACGATTACCTGAGCACCTAGATTGCTTGGTGTCTATAGGAACCGGTATGCCCTCTACGAAGCCATATGGGGACAGTTTCGCGGAAGTTGCGAAGACTCTAGTCCGAATCGCCACCGAAAGCGAGGAAACAGCCACCAAGTTCGCCGAGGAGTATTCTTCTCTAGAGGACAACGGTTTCTATTTTCGTTTCAACGTCATGCAGGGACTGCAAGGAGTTGGCCTGGAGGATGCTGCAGCGAAACCAACTATCGTGGCAGCCACAGAATCGTACCTGGAGCAGCGTCAGGTTTCTAAAAGAATCAAGACTTGTGCAGCAAAGCTTACCCCCCAGGTCGATGTTGTTTCTCAGGGAGCTCAGGCATCCCAGTCTTCGACCCAAGCACACGGTATGTCACAAGGCCTAGAATTTCCTACTCAGAGACGTTATCCACTACCATGGGATCGAAGAGGTGGTCAATCTGGATCTATGGCGATGGAAGAGCTAGATAGATCGTAAGACAAGGAATCTTGGTTCATTGAGAAAAGAAACCACAGTACTCTACATTCATCTCTTTCGGAATAATCTTGACTTGAGCTTTATGCTTTTGCTGACCGGACTGCTATTGTCAGGAGATTGTAGATCTATTGCTGTGAATAACTCGCAGATACCTGGCTTACCTCCGAAGGAGCTTACCCACGAGGAGAAGAACATACTGGAAGAAGCGTTATGCAGACTGCTGCATGATCTAGGTACTTGAGAGCTTTACCTAGCTCTGCCAATTTCACTAAGTGCTAATGAGTTCAAGATTTTTCGCAAAAGAGGCCGGACGTCGCTGTAGAGGCTGACTTCACAACTCAAAGAGACTATATCTCTTCCGTCAATGAGAACGTCAAGCCATCAACATTGATCGCCGGCCTGGTACTCTCGCCGGCAGAGGACTTGCGAGCTGCTGTTTTCCTCCGTAACCGACGGAGAACAAAGGTGTCACCGCCCGTAGACCCTTTCTGGTTACATGCCAAGTTTCAGTGCTGGAAAGAAGAGGAACGTTCTTCGATGATCATCGTAAAGACGGTTTTTTGTCAGCGATTCTTTGTCAAGGACTTTTGTGTGGATGTTATAGAGATCATCCGCCATACTAAGGTGCCTGTAATCTGGGCTCTCAAAGTACCTGCTCAGGACGAAGTGCAGATGATATCTGTAAAGGATGTTCTGAGGGTACTAACCTCACAAGCCCTACGCATAACCGAGGCAAGTGTCACAGTCAGCCATGATTTCATGGTTGACATTTCCTCGCGAATCGAAAATGCCAAAAGTACGGATGATTGGCAAAGCATTTTGAGCTCTACTTTGGTCCAACTTGGTCAGGGCGTCATAGTTATAGACACTGAGCTGTGTCCCCTGGAGACATGGAACCAGATGCCAGGTCCTTCACTGCCTGGAGCATTGTCTGCCATCACGAGATATCTGAGCCACCATCATGGCAATGGTGTAAGAGTCAAAATCATTCTTGTCAGTTATGCATCCTGGGGCGCGGGGGAACTGGTAAGTGAAGGGTTGAATGATTTTGTGCTGGATGTAGGAAATGGGAGAAGATATAACAAAACGACCAAGCAGAGTTACAGGGGTAGTAGTGGACGAGCTATATCCAGCAGAGGAAAAATTGAGCTCTCACGTCACCTTGTCCATGAGAAATGATCATTGAGGGGTAGTAGATAGTACAAGCAGCATCACCGGGTGTTGCAAGATGGGCTATAATGTACAAGCATTGGTGTGCTTGTAAGACATCCTACATGCTGTATTTTCTTGTCTGGAATGTCGGCTCAAATCTCTATTAGCATGCCATCTCAACACCATTATGCATAAATAGCACAGTAGAGAAAAATTCCAAATTCTAGTTATCATAGCTCTCCTCTAAGCTTGAAGAGTGATCTCTTTGAAATCTTTTTAATATATAATCAACTCTAGTAAACAGATAAAGACAACTTGAGAGTAAAATATTCTTTTAAGTATTAACGAGAAAGAAAGAAAAACAGAAAAACAGAAAAACACCGTTATATCTACACTTAGCTGATTTATCGTCTTCTATTTAACTCTCATATCATAAGTAATTTGATCATGTGTATGTATGTTAGTATCGTCGTGATTCAGATCGAGACATCCACAGAATAGCAACTATATTAAGTGTATCTAACTAATCTCCTAAATCCATTTCACTCTTCCACGCCGTAATATTGCATTCGCATGCTATAGTATTAGGATGTGTGGCACCCAAGACCTGGTGTTGCAACTGATTACAAGCTTCCATCAAGGCCAAGGCATCTACTTTTTTGCCTTGGCATCTCCAAGTAATTGCCAGGTAAGCCATGCTTAGAAGTGTCTCTGGATGATTAGCCCCTAGCTTCGCCTTGCGTAGCTCCTTCACCTGTGATCCTAGCCTGTCTGCCTCCTCCCATCGACTTTGGTGCCAATAGATGAGGGCTAGGTTAGACATGGCTCTGAGTGTATCCTGATGGTGAGCTCCTAAACTCATCTTAGATAACTCTACTACTTGTGTCCCTAGCTTCTCTGCTTCCTCTAAGCGACGTTGTTGCCGGTACGCAGTGGACAGGGTAGCCATAATGGCGATCAAACCAGGATGGTCAGCCTCTAGTGTCGCCTTACACGCCTCCATTGCCTGTGATCCTAGCTTCTCTGCCTCATCGTATCGGCCTTGTTGTAGGTATGTGGTAGCCAAGTTATTCATACTGGTAGTTGTGTCCGGATGATCGGCCCCTTGTCTCGCCATGTGTGTGTCCAACAATTGCACCTCTAGCTTCTCTGCCTCTTCCCATCGGCCCTGGCTCCAGTATGTCGCAGCCAGACCAGTCAATGTGTACAGAGTCTCCAGGTGGTCCGCACCTAGAAGCTCTGTTTGAAGTTCTACGGCGTCACGGGCAAGTCTTTCTGAGCGAGAAAGTTCGCCAATCTGAAGCATATACCACGACATGCGCCTCAGGAATGCGTTTCCTGCCAGTTTCTCGTTGTCTTCCAGCATGTCTTTACTTGACAATGACTGGAAATGGGGCGTCAGTATTTGGCACTGATCCCATGAGTCAAAGTCACCAGAGGGGAAATATCGCGCTGCCAGTTGAATGAGGAGTCGCTTCCATCGCCTTGGATCGCCAAACTCAGAGATCCAGACCTTTGTGCAGAAATGGACCAGAGAGTGCATTTCATAGATCCCAGGCGTTGCCGTCATTGAGATGAGGGAATAACCTTGGAGTACGTCCAGATCATCCTCGAAATTCTCGTCATCGTCCTCTTCATCACTCTCTTCATCACTCAATGAGCTGCCATCGTACCCACGCAACACATAGTCTGGGATATTCTGTGCTTGAAAACAGCTCATCAAGGAAAGAAGGTCAGCTGCCCGAGGTTGCTCCTGTTTGACTTGCTCAAACGTGACCTGCCATGTCACCACAACAGAATTCGATACTGCCTCGTGTCGCCGGAGGTCACCCCCATCTTTGCGAAGAAGACTACCCATGCTCTTTTCGCTCGTGCGGAACTTATCGACATATGACTGAACTGTTACTCGTGGGTATCGTCGGTTGATGTACGCCGCGGCCTGGTTCACGGCAAGAGGGATGTGGTCGAGTATGCGGATAAGATCCAACGCGGCAGCTTCATCAACCTTTTCATCTAATTTTGTTTGAAAAAGCTGCAAAGCCTGCTGTTCGTCCATCGTAGGAATTCTATAGGTCATCTTGCTGCCCGATAGCTTCTCGGCAACATCCAAGCTACGCGAGGTGATAAGTATCTTGCCATTACTCGTCTTTGGCAAATATGATGCAATTGGCGCTGAGGTTTTGTCATTGCCTTTGTGAATTGAGAAAAACATGTCAACGTCGTCTGCATTGTCAACAATCATCAGCCATGGGCCTACATCGTCCCTCTGTAGCCAGTCACAGACCAGCTCCAAAATGTTGATGCCTTGTTCGTGACGACGAGGCAATGCGAGAACATCGGCAAGGGATCGGTATGATTCCTCAAATGTCGCTCTCGTATTTCCATACACCCAGAAAACGCTAGTATATGGCGCTTCAGCGTGGATGTGATGCGCAAATTGGATGGCAATCTGGGACTTTCTGTTGCTTGTCAGCCTATGCCTACACACTACGACACACAGCATACCCAAAACCACCAATACCAATAAGGGCCATACGTCCTGCAGGGCCTGCGTAATTGTCTGTGATCCATTTCCAAATGGCTGGACGATGCACAAAATCAGGATCTTGGGGGAAAGGGACGACGAAGTGATGCTTGCGTGCAACTAATAGATCATTGGAATCGCGAATTTTTAAATCTTGCACGGCTTCCTGGATGTCAAGAAGAAGATGCCTAATGACAGTCAGCAAGCACCCGAGGATGAATAGGCACCCGAACGCACGTCTGGTCAATCTGTAGACCAAATGAGATGGTATCTTTGTAAGACTTTAGATTGGCAATGACGTTTTCAGTATCCTTGTTTGTCAGTGGCCATTTAAGAGCCCGAACACCAAAACGACGCATCGCCTTCCGCGCCGTGCTCGGTGCAAGCTTGGTTTCGAGCCTTTGTAACTCAGCGTTGCATTCATGAAGTGATTCAGTCAGATCTTGAGACAAATTGAGCAAAGTACCCTTAGGCCCTTGGATAAGGTCTTTTGCGGCTTCAAGAACCACTTCCAGCTGTTTGACTTGTCGCTCGAGGCGCGCTATGTCTGACCGAGCACCAGCGACGGCGGTTGAGTATTGCACGCATAACGTGGCCACCTTGGCCGACAATTCTACAACGGCGATGACGTTGGCCGCTACCCCGAGCCCCTCCATGATGGAAAAGGTGATGTTGAGAGATTGCTGGTGTCGGACTGAAGATTGTCAATCTCACATGTATCTACAAAATCAGCCAGGTGGGGTAATTGGCTACGTTAGGCGTACCGGGAGGTCAGAATAACCAACAAAGCGTGCAGACTCTGGGGCGGAGTGCAAAGACGATGTGGTTGAGCGAATACTCAGACAACGCACGGGTCGTCAGTTGGTGAGAAGTCCTGAGAATGAAACATTTTGAGGCAATATAGTCCATTTTGTCTGGTTGACGATGTAGGTTAGAAGAGCAAGGAATCGAAACTGGCATCGCCAACCCATGAGCTGGTCAACCAAGTAAAAAGGCGGTTTATCGCTTATTTTTAGCACGACCTGCTCTGTCGTCAATAATGGCCAACACTGACTGACTGACGTCCATGAATTTGCAAGAACGATCATGAGACTTATTTGAGGAATGCCGCAAAGCCGGCTCTTTGGAATGAGATTAACGATGTTCTGGGGGTTTTATGCGTTGTTTGTTGACGAAAGAATGGCTGAATGAAGTGTTTGTGTTTGGCATGGTGGCTGCCTCCTCTCACAGAAACGAGACTGCCTGCCCCACCCAAACAAACAAACTCGTGAAAGTAAACTGGACTGGAATCGAGTTGAGTGAGAATAGGCGAACTGTATGAGTAAGTGGTATTTACTTACTTGCCTCCTCGATCGGTGGTAGACAGATGGCGAATGGTAAAGATGCAAAAAGAAAACGGCAAAAACAAAGGCTTATGCGGTTTGTGTGGATCGAACACACGACCTTCAGATATAAGGATTGAAGTTTGACTTCAGTCTGACGCTCTCCCAACTGAGCTAAACCCGCTGTTGTTGAAATGGCAGTTCTGAAAGAACATTATAGCTTTACCCTAGCGGTTGAGACAGTACCATACGCAGATCGTCCTGGTTTATATCATCACAAGCTTCATCTTGTCAATTGACCTCACTCAAAAGGCTCTTCTATTCGAATGTCATGCTTATGGCATTATTTCTAATTGTTATTTTGTATGTACGTGGACCTTGTTTGCTTTGAGGCCCCCGAATCATTTCTGAAGGAGTTGGAGCAAATGCCTCTTGAATGGCACTCTCGTCAGTCGCTCCTGCCTTGTCCCTAAGCCTCTGGGTTGTTTCAAGTTATGCAGGTGTTCAAAGAGTGGGACGAATGGAAGCCGCTGTTCGTCGTATCAGAATCATATAGGAAAGAAGGCGACTCCATTTCACCTCAACTTATGCCTATATGCACCTGCCTCAAACATGTTTTCTGACTAGACACCTAGCAACCCTCAACTTTCACACACTTCTACTCTTTCATCACATCCTTTATCGAGAAGCAGATCCCACGTTTGGCAACATGGCTGAATATATTGACGATGCCACTCTACGATTGATTCTCGAATTGCAGCGTAAGGATGCTGAAGGGTTGGCTCGCAAGTCGAAGGGGAAACAAACAGCAGGAAATATCACAGACGCCGAGCTGGCCCTTGAACTCTTCCAGGCTGAACTTGAAACGGCCGAAAATTTCCTCGCGGACAAATCCATGTGCCAGAGCATTTCCAACGCCGTCATCGCGGATGGTGCCTTACTCCAAGAGGAACGTAAAAAGGAGCAGCAAGCCATCTCGGACCGACAATACGCAAAGGATCTCGAACAAGGCAAACCACCCAAACGAGCACCTTCGATCAGCGACATAGGACCGGACCCAAAGCTTCTGAAAACCCTCCACGCCAAGTATGTTCATGGTTCAACCAGCAACAGCACGTGCCAGGCCGAATCTTCTTCCCAGGCAGCAAGCCGACCACCAACCAAACCATCAAACCCACTCACTACATGTACAAGTTGCGGCGACGATTTTGAGGCGAAAGATATTGCCCAGAGTCCATGCTCTCACACCTACTGCCGAAATTGTGTGGTCGAACTTTTCAAATCTGCAACTGTGGATGAATCTCTTTTCCCACCTCGGTGCTGTCGACAAAACATCCCTCTTCAAAGTGTCCGGCACTTTCTTCCCTGGAGACTCCTCGGAACTTTTGCGGCGAAAAAGATTGAATTCGAGACGCCCAATCGAACGTACTGCAATGTTGCAAAATGTGCTGCCTTCATACCTCCTTCGTCTATTCGTGACGACAAAGCGAGCTGCCCCAGATGCTTTTTGGTGACCTGCACGATTTGCAAACAACCGTCACACAAAGGGGACTGCCCAAAGGACAAGGCTACCCAGGAGGTCCTCCGTGTTGCTTCTGAAAACGGCTGGCAGCGATGCTACTCGTGCAGAGCAATCGTTGAGCTTGAGCACGGTTGCAATCACATGAGTAAGAAAGCATTAGTCGATGGATGAAGCACTGCTGACACCTGATTCCACAGCCTGTCGTTGTGGCGCCCACTTCTGCTATGTATGCGGAGAAAAGTGGAAGACGTGCCAATGTCAACAATGGGATGAACAGCGCCTTCTTGCCAGAGCACAAGTCGTTGTCGCTCGAAATAGACAACCAAACGCCAACGTACAACAAGGCGGTAACGGGCAGCCTGCAGCAATACAACCTAACGTGGCAAGACAAGTGCAGCATTTGAGATTGCATCATGAATGCCTTCACTTGGAATGGACACGGCGGCGAGGTGCAGCGGATTGTGAAGAATGCGGTCACTCTTACCGACACTATATCTACGAATGTGACCAATGCGACATCCAAGTCTGTGCCCCTTGTCGATTCCATCGGCTATAATGGGGTATTGTAGAAGGAAGTTGATCAGAAACATTGGTGAGGGTGAGTTGAGGAGGGAGTCGAATGGGAGGTGAAGGTCCTTGATGCACGAGTATGATAATGTGAGAACATGATGGTCGGCGTTAAATGTGATGGTCTTGGCCGGCAAAGTTCATTTCAACTGATTTCGAGGTGATGCTTATCTCTTGGAGCTCTGCTTGTTGAGGAAGCAACATGTACTGATTTGAAAGACGACAGACGAAGCGACATGGTCAAGATTACTGGTCACTACTTGATACCAGTTGTATTAATTCCATTGTGTACAGACTCTTAACTTGCAAGTGCTCAAACACTGTCAACATTCTGCCTATCCTCTTCTGATTTTCTGAACGCTTCAGCCAGAGGGATTTCTGACAGACTGACAAACTTTGTCCTCTTGGCAATCTTCCAGATGGAAAATGCAGCAATCACCAATGGAATGTCCCTGTTCAGTTAGTGAATGCCAGTGATGGTGATGGTGATGATGGAGCTTACAAATATGAGGACACGAATCCGGCAGGGTCCCAACCACCCTTTGTGAAGACGGAGAAACCACCGGTGAATAAGATGATTTGAGAGAGGAGTAGAGCAGCGCACGACGAGTACACTAGAAAGTCAGTCAAATTTCTGCAATAATGCGAGACAACTTACATGTCCATGAGTTATGCCACGGAAGGCTTGTAATTGGAATATTCTGCTTCTTCATGGCCAGTCGTAGTCGAATATGGTTGAGAAGAATGGCCGACCACGAGACAAGGACTCCAGCAGACGTCAAATCAACCAACCACCAGAAAACAGTCATGGCTCCGTTTGACAAGGTCATGAAGCTGAGGAACATGAATGCCGTGAAAAAAGACACACAGACGTACGGCACACCCCATGATGTCGTCCTGAGGAAAATCTTTGGTGCTTGGCCTTTTAGAGCGAGACCGTAGAGAACACGGGTTCCTGCTAACAAACTCTGGTTGGAAGCTGACCATGCCGACGTGATGACAACAGCGTTGACAACAGAGGGGATGGCGGGGATTCCAGCAGCGGATGCAGCAATAACAAACGGACTCTGAGCAGCTGATCCAGAGTAATCGTTGAGTCGCTCATCATTACTGGCAACCAGCATACCAACAACCAGAATAGCCAAGATGTAAAAAATGATGATTCGGTAAAACACATTTTTGCAGGCTTTCGGGATCGCCTTGTGAGGGTTTCTCGTCTCTGCAGCAGCCATGGCGATGGACTCAACTCCAGCAAAGGAAAATACGGCACTCGTCATGACAGACCAATAACCCAAGAACTTTCCCCAATCTCCCGTAGCGATGTGTTCGACAAATGGTCCAGGGTTCTTCCAGTATCGAAAGCCGATTCGTTCTGTGCCGGGTACACCACCTAGATTGATTACTAGACCGAGAATGATGAGGAAGACGACGAGGAGGATCTTGAGAAGGGCGAAGAAGAATTCGACTTCACCGAAGACGCGGACGAATGTGAATCCAACGACTGCGGTGAGGATAATGAAGATGATGATGAAGAGCGACGGGTTAATATCTGTCCAAAATTCAAACAGCACGCAGATCGCCGTTATCTCTGCTGGCACCGACAAAATATTTCCGTAGACGATGTTCCATCCAATCGCAAACCCCCACGCAGGATCGACCAAAAATTCGGCATGTCTCACGAATGCACCAGTAACGGGCAAAAGAGCAGCGACTTCACCAAGAGCGAACTGCACTGCGCAGACGACAAGTCCGACTGTAGCATAGCCTAGAAGCGCACCGAGGGGACCGCCAGTTTGGATTGATTGACCGAGACCGAGAAAGAGACCTGTGCCGATTGCGCCGGCAATACCTAACATGGAAAGGTGACGTTCCTGAAGACCGCGACGAAGGGATTTCTCCTCGGTCGCGGTGACGAGGTCGGGGTTCTCGAGGATGGGAGAGGCATTTTCGTTTGGGGATTTATCTGGTGAATCCATTGTGAGCGTTTTGACGATGTGGAAAGGGAAAAGGAAGAGAAAGCAAAACAAACGCATGCGCTGAGATAAGGAATTGATTATAAAGTTAAACTTATCGGACTGACCGTTTTTGTCATTGACCCATTAAATGGTGCAATCAGTGAATTATTCTGCATCTGGGTGTTGTCCGGGGTGTCAAGACCCGTAAACTATACGAATTGTCTAACTAATCTGGTGATGATTTCGGACAAATCGGCACTTTTGTCATGGTGTTGAGGGTGTTAGATCCACAGGGAAAATTTGATAGAGCTAGGGATCGGGCCCGATATAGGGGAAGAGTGTGGGTATGGTCTATCAGTCTGGTAAGGTTTGTCGATTTGATATGAATACTACGTTGAGTAGGTACGTATCAGTAGCAGAGGATCAGATCAATTGGTGATGTGTTTGTTGTGTTTGTTTGATGGTGTGAAAATTCTAGAAGATCGGTAGATGCGACACTAAAATTGACATGCGCCGTTATTCTTGGCATTTCTCGGCCGATATTCATGGATCTTGGCAATGTGCCTCATTTGATGTCGATAGCGCTATTGCTTTTACTACTACTATTACCCTGAAGGGCGTATGTATGGAGAAAGGGACGAAAAGGCGCAATCGCTACATTTTGGCAACATTCGACATGTACAATTAAGGCGTAGGATCATCACCCTTGACACGCCCTTTGACGCTCACGCGATATCTGTATAAATACATTGTTCATACACATTCTTAATTGAGGGCATCACAGATCAACATGCAGTACCGTATCACAACGTTGGACGACGCTGCTGTCGTCCAACAGTTAATTCAATCCGCTTTTCGCGCTCACGACTCTCGTCAAGACTGGACTGGTGACATGTCCCTCGCATCCTCATTCACCATGCCCATCGACGCAGTCACCGCTCAGATCGCTACTCCCAATAGCGCAGTTATTCTCGCCATCGATGACAATCAGGTTATCGCCACCGTCACGGTCACCAACCGCAACAACACGGGTCGCATCTCATGGCTCGCGGTCAACCCAGAGCTTCATCGAGGAGGGGTTGGAGGACAGATATTATCGTACGGGGAGGAGTATTGTCGACGCGAATGGGGGGTAGAGAGGCTGGGATTGAACGCGTTAATTACGCGTAAGGAATTGATTCGATGGTACGGAAGGCGGGGGTATCGGGAGACGGGGGAGACGTCGGCTTTTCCGTATGAAGCTTTCAAGGGGAGAGAATTACCGGAAGGGTTGTGTTTTGTGGAGATGGAGAAGAGTGTTTAGGGTAGTTTGATGTTTATTCATCAGTTTCGAATTGTTGATATTGTCGTGAATGTTGTTGTATTGTGGAAGTGCATGTTTAATGCACCTCTTGGAGTCTAGCTTGAGGCTCGAACAATTGACTTGGCATGCAAGATCAATTACATGAACCCAAAAAACAAATTCATCATTCGATCCGAACCTCATTCATCACATTCAACCGTCAGTAGGTAAGGGAATCACCTCCAACACCCGCACTGATCTGCCGTACCATCCAACATCTCAGCTGAACACGATCTTTCGACAAAAAAAGAACAGGGATTTCTTCAGCAACATGTCTTTGAAATTTCCCCATGGGGATGGAGAGCAAGAACCACCATGATGCTCAGATGTCGTGAAATCTGACTCGGAAGAACAGACATTGATGAATGGGGAAATCCGGAACGCCATGTTGATGTCCCGAGGTCCGAGAATAGTGCGCTTCTATTGGTCCACGCTGGCCAGGGGCTCGGACACATGATGAAGTATTTCTCGGTTACGGACAAATAGTTGTCTGATGTGTAGAGACGGTAATAATAAACAGGGACAAGGCTCGAGTCTTGTGTTTACTGTCTGCATTGAGTAAAGACATGCACTTTGTGGCTTGACTGAACCAATGCGTTGATAATGAACATGCTGAAGGATAATTTCATCAGATCATGGTAAAGGTCCATCACGGTGAGTTAACATAGCAATCAACATAGTAACCAATACGGCAATCAGTATATTGTCGACATATTACATATCATATACTGTGCTGTAAGAATAGAAAGCATCAACCATTGAAATCTACCTTGCCATGCTCAATCTCGAATCTATCCCTGCAACAACCTGTCTTCAATGTCACGTTCCCCAACCATCCAGTGCCTCAAACTCCCTAATCCAGCCTCAGAAAGAAGCCATCACCAGAGATCCACTAATTTAGCCTAGACCCCCCAGACACCTTTCGCTCCTCATGCGGGGGACAACCTGGGGAAAGGAGAAAAACCTTCTCTGAGTCGGTCATTGCAGATCCTATAAGTAACCGTGCATGCATCCCTTGGAGAGAAGACATCTTGAACCCATCAACCTCATTATTCTACTCCAACGTCAAAGGGCATCATGACTGAGAAAGAAGCTACTTCGGAGACAAAGGCCGCTCAGGTCCAGCTTGAGCATGCGGCTGCTGCGTTGCCCGCCAGCAAGGCAAATGAGAATCTTGGATTCAGAGACTTCTGGGAGAACAAGCGTGTTTTGGCTTTCTGTAAGACTCTTCACTCAGTTTGATGGGCTGTCGTTAACATTCCAGGCTTCATTATCTACCTCCTCCCCATCAACTTCGGCTATGAAGTCTCCATGATGGGCAAGCTCCTGGCCGTCACGCCATTCGCCCAACGATTCGGATATGAGGTCGACGGCACATATGTCGTCAAGGCGACGGACCAGCAGATTCTCAACGCGGCAAACACGATTGGTATTTTCTCCTCGGCCTTCATGACAGGCATCATCAGTGATTTCATCGGACGAAAGAAGACAATCATCATCGCCTGTATTGTTTGCATCGGTGGTGTTATCCTTCAGTACTTTGCCACCTCCGTTCTCATGCTGTTTGGTGGAAAGATCATTTCTACCATTGGATTCGGTCTGGGCCACTCTCTTGGACCTGTCTTTGTTGCCGAACTTGCGCCCGTCAAGATGAGAGGTTTATGCTTGGCTCTGGTGGTAAGTAAAAGTAACTTGACTTACCTTAAAACTCGCAGCTAATTCTGTAGAACACCATGATCACTCTCGGTCAATGGCTCAACTCCCTCGTCGTCTACGCCTGCAAGACCGATCCCACCGACATGGCCTGGCGAATTCCCGTCGTCACTCAAGTCGTCCCCCCCGGTCTTCTCCTCCTCAACCTCATCCTCCTACCCGAGTCTCCCACCTGGCTCCTCATCAAGGGTCGCCGAGACGATGCCGCCAAGGCTTTCAAGCGATTCAACGGACCCAATTTCGATGTCGATGCTGCGTTGGCTGTCGCTGAGACGGCTATTGCAAAGGAGGAGGAGGCCAAGAAGGAGCAGGAGGGAAGCAAGTGGATTGAGTGTTTCAAGGGAACCAACCTTCGAAGAACCACCATTATTGTCATGGTGTATCTGTCACAGCAGTTTATCGGTGTTGGCTTCATCAGTGGTTATCTCACGTAAGTCGCCTGCCCATTTTGCGTGGCCGTTCTAACATTCATAGTTACTACTTCCGTCTCGCTGGAGTTAACGACCCTCTTGCCATCGGACAGGCCGCCAACGCTGTCCAGCTCTTTGGAAACATGTGCTCTTGGCCTCTGGTCGATCGCCTTGGAAGACGTCCCATGATTGTAGGAGGAGTTTTCGTCATGACGGCTCTCCTGTTGGTCATCGGTGGTATCAGCACTATCGGTTCCAAGTCTGCTCTGTCTGCCACTGTTGCCTTTATGGTTATTTGGGGCTTCCTCTACCAGGTATGTCACCATAGTCACTGATAAATAGTACGACTGCTAACTTTATAGGCCACCCTTGGAGCAGTCGCCTACAGTGTCGGAGGTGAGACCGCCAGTGTCCAACTCCGCCAGAAGACATACAGTATCAACATCATGACCGCCACCGCCGTCTCCTGCATGATCACCCAGGTCATGCCCTACCTCATCAACACCGATCAGGCCAACCTCGGTGGCAAGATTTGCTTCGTCTTCTTTGGTCTGTCCGTGCCCATGTGCGCCTACCTCTACTTCTGCCTGCCCGAGATGAAGGGTCGCAACTACGCCGAGGTCCAGGAGATGTTTGCTCAAAAGGTGCCCGCAAGAAAGTTTAAGGGATACGTCTGTGAGGTTGCAGTCCAGGGTGAGGTCAATGAGAAGAAGGTTTGAGGGGGGTAGTACCGCATTACTGCGCAGTAGCCCATAGACCTGGTCTCGATGATGCTTCAATTTCCGGGGTATTATCAGACCAATCTTAGTAACCAATTAATACGTCGATAAGATCGACATGAATTGAACCAAACCGTCCATGATTCGACCCCTTTATCTATAAACTTCAATAAACTTAACAGTCCTAGAGATCGATTGCGGCTCCGAGTACCTTCGTCCTGCTCTCGAAACAAGACCTGGTAAATTAGCGTCAATCCGATTTGTGGAAACGCTTTAGGACTAGATCTTGTATGGAGGATGTGGAACAGGGATGTTAGTCATCCTTATCCTTGATGGTTTTATGGTTCTGGACGCGGATGTGAGGGATACCGAGATCCATACATCCTCAATTGACAGCCTAACGTATGGCATCGCTTCTAAGGAGGTTCTCATGGCCTGGCTCGAGTTGGAAGGCTCTTACATTCTCCAATAATAATTTCAAGCAGATTGCTCCCGGTCACAAAATTGAAGAGGAGCTACTCCCTGGATATGTCGCGTCGCACTACTACCCAGCCCGCATTGGCCAGGTCCTCCAAGATCGCTATCAAATTATCGGCAAGTTGGGTTTTGGCACTAGCTCGACAGTATGGCTGGCGCGGGATCTAGAGTGAGTCGGACGCCAATCTGTTGGCATTGCTAATAGGGGTAGTGGTCGTTGCCATGTGGCACTGAAGCTATTCATGCATTCCAAGTCTATGGGTGGGCGGCTGGATAACGAACTTTCCATTTACCAGCGTATCTCCGCTTCGGCACACCATCCCGGCCGTGGCGCTGTTAGACAGCTTCTGGATCATTTTGATGTTGCAGGGCCAGACGGATTGCATCGTTGTTTAGTGCATCCTCCACTTTGGGAGAGTGTCTGGGCATTTCTTCATCGCAACCCAGTAGGAAGACTACCAGTACCGGTCTTGGCATTTATTCTACGTCGTCTCTTTTTGGCTTTGGATTATCTGCATACAAAATGCCAAATTGTCCACACAGGTGTGTTCAATCGACCTATTCTTGATTGGATGAGGAGTACTGATTGGCGTAGATATCAAAGCTGACAACATCATGTTTGGTATCGAGGATGACTCGGTTTTTAGTACATTTGAGGAGCAAGAATTATCAAACCCATCGCCGCGGAAAATCGTAGATGGGAGAGTCATTTATACCTCACGCGAACTCCAAATGCCAAAACAATGGGGAGCACCTGTTCTTTGTGACTTAGGTTCTGCCGTTGATGGAAACATGGAGCATCTGGAGGATATACAGCCTGACATATACAGAGCACCAGAAGTAATTCTTGAAGCACCATGGTCGCATCCGGTGGATATATGGAATACGGGGTGCATGGTAAGATTTTAATTTAAAGATGGACCTTTTGTTTTAGAAGCTAACCCGTTACAGGTCTGGGATCTCTTTGAAGGCGGGCATCTCTTCATGGGACACGATCCAGAGTTTCAAACGTATCGTAGCCGAGCACATCTTTCGGAAATGATGGCATTGCTTGGACAGCCTCCTCTAGAGCTCCTTCGTTCTGGAAAATCAAGTCATAAATTCTTTACCGAAGATGGCAAGTTACTCCCCGAGACGCGATGAAACTCATGACTGACACTGTTCGCTTAGGGCAATTTCGTCAAGATATTTCAATTCCAGAAAGCATATCATTGGAAGACATTGAGACGCATCTGGAAGGGGATAGTAGAGAAAAGTTTCTGGCGATGATGCGGAAAATGCTTCAATGGGATCCTACAAAACGATCCTCAGCGAAGGGATTAGCGAATGATGCATGGGTCATGGAGAATATTTGATGTACAATACAACATGACACGGGTAGATTGTATTCTCAGCCCAAAGTTTCAGCCCGCAACGATTGACTTAACATCCTTGACTGTATGAGTAGTGGACCGCAGTAGTGTGCTTTAGTGTCTTGATCCACGAGTTGCGGACCCATGGCAAGCGGGCGCCGACAAGAAATCGTTGGTGGACGTGTCGTGTTAGTCATTTGTGTGAGACGCCACTGCATGAGGATATGTGAGAATGGTCTGATTACATTTCACTCGCTTTGACCTTGCCTGATTGCAAGAGAGAAATGTGTTGCGATAGGTGTGTTAGACGTGTTTAATTGTGATTGCGATTGCAAGTCGAGGGAGGACAAGCCAAGTGGTGAGCATACGATGTCGAAACCCCCTGACTTATCACATTCGAAATCCGGGGCTCCAGGTTCTTCGTTGCTTTTTTTTCATCGTGGATCGTGACCATCACTAGTCTGAGTGATTTTTACCCTGGTTATTTGTCCCTGAAACCCTGCATGAATTCGCCTCACTTTCACGTCAATTGTCGCAGACCACGTTTCTAATCAATCAGTAATTAATGAGATCTATTATCTATGACAAAGGTTCTGTGCGCCCATTAATATCCCAAATCTCTCTTCGACAACCTAGACAGGGAAATGCTCCCTCTTGAGTTGTCTCGTAGAACTCGACTCACTAATCTCATCATCGAAGTCGGACGGTCCACTGGTCTGTTTCACAACAACCTGCGTAGTGATCGTCTTTTGAATGCCAGCAACACCGTCCCTGTTGGCCAGTTCTACATCATCACCAGCTTCGATGAATGTCGCGTTACCTCCAGCAAACATGGATGCCACCTTTCTGCTAGCTAGGGTAGGACCACGCTGTGAACTCTTGGGCTCGGATCGTGAGTTGGAGTAGTAGCCCTGGGGGTTACTGGCTTTGACGACCTTGGTGATCAATTCGGCCATATTCATCTCGATGTGGAGTTTGACAAGGTAGGTGAGGGGATGGAATTGGAGGTAGACAATGTCGTTGGGGAGAGACATCATGGCGATGAGGAGGATCTACACAGTTAGCAGAGTTTTGGAAAGGAGGGGTAAAGACTTACATCCATGGTGATGGAAATAACAATCATGCCAAGGTTGACCTTGAATAGACGGTTGTACTTTGTCAAACCATTCGCAATCAATCGTGATTTGACAAGGTGGATGAAATAAAGGTTGAGACCGGCGTCGACAACCAGGAAGATACACTTTTCGACTCGATCCCAGATATTGTTAATGTGGATGTATGTTTGGTTGATCTGTAGTCGGGCAGGTATCCAAATGCAAAAGACGCTGATGTTGATGGCAAGGAGGGCAAAGAAGACGGAGAGCTTTAGCTTGAAGGCGTTGTGTCGGTTGACCATGAGGATGGAGATACGGTTGATGATAATCTGGAGAAGAGCTTGGATCTGGATGGCCCAGAGGAAGACTGTTTTGTTAGTATGCGCCGAAGGGACGGTGCAGACAAACGTACCAATGACAAAAAAGATGGGAAAGCCAGGCTTAATGACCTCTCGAAGATATAGCCAAGTAATAGCACTCATCAAAGTACTACTCGTCCACTCGAGCCAAAGCAACACCAGGTAGATATTCGTTCTCGTCCCTCTCTTCCAGGACTTGATGGTCTGCTGCATGCCCTTGGAGCCCGAAAAGATACCCACACCCAGGGAGAACCCCCAGGCGATGCTCGCGATGTTCATATCATTGCTGTTTGGTTTGTTAAACACAAACGTATCGGGGAGTAAAAAGCCACTCATCTTGAATGAGGGTTAAAAGGAATGAATGAGGAATGAAAAAGAAAGTCAGAAGGAAGTGTGGATTTATGAGAGAAAAAGAAAGGATTTCGTCTGAACTAGATAAAGGGTCTGAGAGTGCATATGAATGAGACAGGAGGACCAACGTACATACTTAGTTAACAAGGATAGGCTGGTAAGAGTTAACTTGACCCCTGAAGGAGAGTTAGGCCCTCGATCTTGACCTTGAAAGACGTGCATTCATTAAATTCCCGGATCCGCACTCGGTCGATCCTCAGATACCGTTGAAGTGCTTGTTTTCCTTATTGCCGACCGACTAGCCCTCTCTTCTCCCACGTGTAGACTAGTCCTAGTCCGAGTCTCGAAGAATGGATGATGGAAAATTCAATTCACTGTGATCCATGGATAGCAATATGCGGCTCCGCGCTCTAGTGTAGAGATGGTGTTCGAGTCAGGTCGTGCTATGCCAGTTCGGTAAGGCTGAGCGCCACAGCGGCTCAAAGGAAGAACCCTGGAAGATGGTGATGAGTCGGCTTAACTGTTGCGCTAGTGAAAGATCCGTTTGGTCTGTGGGAGATTTAAGGGAATGGGAAGTGGGTGATTGTTTGGTTGTTCTTGAATCGGAGGGATGATTCCGGTCATAGTTTACTGGATCCAGGTAGATGCACAGCTAGCTATGCAATTAATATCATATAATAACCTACACAGCTAGCTATACAATTAACATATTACTATATAAGCTCCAAGGACAGCCAATTAAGTTAAATCAAGCTCAAGGTTAATCAGGTCCGTCAATAATCAATTTAATAGTCATTTTATAAGTCGTTTTATAAGTCAATTTAACAGTCACTTCAACAGTCACTTCAATCATCACTTCAATCATCACTTCAATCATCACTTCAACAGTCACTTCAACAGTCACTTCAACAGCCACTTCAATCATCACTTCAATCATCACTTCAACGATCAAGTAATTCAGTCAGTCAGCCAGTCAGCCAGGTCGTCAGGCGGTGGAGTCAGCTACCTTATAGAGCTTACCCCACTATCGATCTTGGGCTACAGCCCCTATAGCTTCAGGGCACCTTCCACTATAGCTCTAAGGGACCTCAATAACCTTCAACTTGACTGACTTGACTGACCAATATAGATATTTGTTTATTAGATAGTTTGACTCTTGAATTGACGGGCTTGACTGGACCTGATTGGCTGACCTTGGAGCTTATATAATAATATGTTAATTGTACAGCTAGCGGTGCATCTACCTGGACCCTAGTTTACTACCTAGGTTAGATAAGAAAAGAGAGAGAAAGAAAAATCTGGACGACGGTCATGTTGATTGATGTGTTGATCATGTTTCAAGTCAACACACGCAGACTTGGTGTTTGTGATTCTCCAAGCACAACCCTTCCAAACATGCTTCCAAGCCACATGTTTCACTTGATAAAATGGCTGCAAAAATATTCGAGAATTCTTGGGTGGCCAATACATTGACTCTTAGCGGAATATTAATACTCAGCCCCGAATCTGGTCTCATCATGACGTTATCCTGGATGCAACATCATGAAACTGCGTCATCTCGACACTCGCCAATTCACAACTCAAAGATAATCAACACAACACAATACAATACTCACCATCAAACCAAAATGTCCGGCACAGCTCCCTCTGATCCCGCACCCGGCGGAAGTGCTCGTGGCTTTGAGCAGACTCCTCTCGATGGTAACCAACACGGCCAAGCACAGTATGTATGTCAACAAATAATAACAGCATGTCCTAATCCTGTACAGAAACATCATCGACGAGACGAAAGATACCCACGGTTCGATCGTCGATCAAAATGTTGGCGAAACAATCGATGCCGGAAAAGGCAAAGGAGGATTCTCAGACAGAGTCAATAGTCTATTGAATCAGTCCAGTCAGGGTGATAAGAGCCAAGAGGTTACGGAAAAGGGATTCAAGGTGGGAGAGGAGAAGGATTTGCATGATTTGGCGAGCAGCAAGCAGCCTTAGATGAGATGGTCGGAGCAAGTGTGATACACTACTCGAATAGATGAATCACAAGACGTTGCGTCTTATTTCACATCGCCATAAGCACACATGGTGCAAATCCCTTCGTTCAATCCTCAGATGGCTCAGCAAACATCTCCCTCAGCCGGTTGCCGTACTTCTCCTCTTTCACCTTATCCAAAACAAATTTCCGACTGTCTACATCCCACAACGCCATCAGCATACGACTAAATTCAGCCCATGCCACACTTCCGAGCTTTTCAAACCGTGGCTGCAAATAATCGATATACAAGGCCAGCAATGTTGTTGGGGAATCTAGAGCACGGAAATACCAGAACGAACCCATTCTCCAACAAACACGCATGATCTCAGACAAATCTGTAGAACTTGGCCTCAACTCTCGCTCAACTGAACTCACAAACTCGTCATGTAATGATTCAAACTCATCAAAATGGAATGTGATCTCTTCCAGGCTACGATTGGATAGCCATTCTGGCGGACCGAGCATCTCAATGGAGCGAGAGCAAGCCCACTCAAGGTCGATGATGCCTGTGATATTCCAGTCATGGTCGACAAATATGTTGCTCTGATGAAGATCGGTCAAAGTGTAAACGAATGGCCCTTCTCGAAACTCCGCATCTGTAAACCTGGGAAGGAGAGCTCGCATCGCTGTCAGAGCTGCCAACTGTTGTTTGCCGTCGTTTTGAGTGTGGATTGAATTCGGTTGGTGTCGGAGACGACTGTGATGACAAGCTATGAGATTCAGGAGGTATGGTTCTACAGAAGTATATGTGCGATCTCGCAGAAGCCAAGTTGGGATTTCGGCATTTTCCAGTTGATGGAGAATAATCGTCAGGGGACGATTTGTGAGTTTGAGAGTGCCTTGATTATCTATCGTCCATGAACCAATTCTCGGCAGAGGAAGTTTGGCCATGTCAAACATGATGCGAGAGAGGCCCCGAAAAAGGTTGGCACGTCGCTTTGGATCATGTCGATGTTCTTCCCATGTCTCGGATAACATGCTGCCTTGGTCAACCTGTTCCAGAACTAAATATCCAAGATCAGCAAGGTGGCAGCGGCCATGAGGTATGTATGGTGTGATTGGATGACGGAAGATCCAGGACAGAGAACGACGGACGAGCCAAGGATGCGGCTATGGAGCGGCCTATGCTTGACAGTTGTGAACTGGAAATGTCAACAAGCATTCATATGAGACTGTGGTACATACGCATTGCAGGCCAGGAAGACCAAAGCCAAAAAGTCGAGGTATAGGGATATCGGGGCAGTTCTGCTGCATCCAAATGTATGTAGCAGCTTCTGTCCGCAATTTCTTGTCCATGTTCCCCGGGCAAAAGACCTCTCTGACCTTGCAAGGTAGAGCAAATCGGATAATGGCATGTGGAGGCAAACGAGTTAGATGTGATGTGCGACGGTTCTGGAGAATGTGAATGGGGATGCAAGCATTGAAACTGCCATGGATCCGTTCTTCTACTTCCCCAAGGCTGAAATCGGACTCTTGTATATTCAAGTGTGTTGATACGGTGTCGGCAATCTGTTGGCGTTGGCTATAGAGATGAAGCCAGAACTGTAACCGTTTGTCCGGATAAGACGATTCGCGAATGATGTCAATGTCTTCCCTCAACGCATACCCCAAACAGATGCTTCCTCTGAGCAGTGGTAGAGTGTCCACCATGTTGTTTGGACGATCACCGAATAACAATAGCGAGTACGATGGAGGACAGCATGATGTTGGTGAGGAAATGAATTATGTTTGGTCAAGGTATTAAACTCAGGTAAATGAAAGAGCCCAACTTTAATACCTGAAAACGCCATCACCAGCCACCGAAATATCATCATTCAGGTAACCATCCCCTCTCTTGAGATTCGTTACTCTGCCAGATTTAGACAGCTTCTGAATCTTTTTCCGATCAGCCAAAGAAGCCACCATTTCCTTGATCTCTTCTTGAGTTTGGCCATCCATTGCTACGACCTCTCTGTCAGGTAGGATTCACCGTGGACATTATCGTGGAATGCAACCTATCCAAAGCATAAGTCGAAGCTGCTGAAATTTACCGGAGTGGTTACTGAGATGAACAGACAACAAGTATTTTGGGGGCGAATTTTAGAATATCGAGCTTCTTATAACATGTAGCTACACTCTGTGATAATCCGATCAACACCTAACAGCCATCTGGCATGTGTCATCAGCTTGAAACGGAAGCCAAATCGTCATGTATTATGATAAATCTTTGACAATTGTACTGTACCAGACTTCAACAAATATAAAAACGCCCGCTTGAGCGCACAACGCAACAATACCCCTGTCCTTTGAGTACCATCCGGAGTTTATTTTCCCGTCTGAATGCTTTAAAATGAGAACACAAATCGCCAACAGAATGCAGGGAGAGGGGTTGTGCAACCACTCGAAACACCACCCCTGCCATGTCACCCCCGCACGTTAACACTCATATCTCATCCATTATTACTGTCAAGCGAGGTAACTGACGCGAAATGACATCTTTCAGCTGGTGACATGTCATTTTGGTCCAGCCAGGCACTTGGCAAGAGTATCATGTTGACGAACGTTAAGACATTTATTTATTACCTAGTCGCACTTGATATTGTATCTCGCGACTTTAAATCTACTAGTATAAGAGCTGAATATGACCTAATATCACCATATCATGATATCATCGCTGTGGAACATGCTCATCAGAGTTGTGTACCTCAAAAGCAACCGTCTTGCTGATACCGTGGATTCGTGGCTCCAAGTCATCCATGTCAATGTCAGATGAAGGACTGCGGTGTCCTTTGACATCAATAATGTGCTCTTGTGAACTGGCTCGGTCTTGACTTGTTCCACCTCGAACAGTCACGATATGCTCTGCTTGGTTTTGGGTGAGGACAAGGTCATCGTTTCTACCGCTGGCGAATCGATGGGGATGGCTTAGAGGAAGGCCTCGACTGTGGGAGGAAGATTCGTAAACTTGGTTTCTAAAAACCAGTTTGGAGGCGAGGACGTCGATACTGTTTATGTTAGGATTGATTAATAATAGGGACGAAAGACTTACATCATCATAACTGGAAACATGCACTCCATGGTATACGCAAAGCGGTCGACTTGAGTGGCAACATTGGTAGCACTCTGTGACGCCGTCTGAAACGAATATGTGATGGCTCGCATAACACCCAGCACAGCAAGTAACGCCAAACGAACTTCGGTGCTTCGCATAAGATATCGAAATAGACCACACTTGATTGCGGATTTGAGAGATGTCGTCTTGGCTGATCCGAACACGCGGAGCAGGAAGAAGGCACTGACACATTCGAGGAGGGCGATCGATACGAAATATCCAATGTGAAGGTTGTTGATCATGTGCTGCTCGCTAATGCTCGTGGATTCTCCGAGAATTCGTTTCGCTCGAACTGCAGCAATGACGACACGGAGAGCGGTAGTTCCGCTGACGAGAGTCCAGAATGTACCGGCAAAGATGACCCATTGTCTGTTTCGTAGGACACGGCTGAGGATGATGTAGCTGTAAAAAGACATGCCGGCTTCTTGGATCTACGACCGTCAGTATATAACAGTTGAAGTGTCTATATAACCTACCAGCCAGCAAAGATCCGCAAATACCGACGCGATAGCCCTCTCCTTGATGGTATTCTGTGTCGCATAATAGGCGTAGTAACATAATCCGTTTGCTATCGCTCCGGCGGCGGACGTAATAATCGGTACGAGTGCAACAGGTGATAAGCTGGTAATAGCCGCGACCAGTGACCCGAAAATAACATTGGCGATTCCGATGGTGCTGAGGATGGACCAACTCAGCTCAAAATAGATGGGATCGACGTCCCTCGTCGCCATTGGGAAACCGTTGTCGCTCATGGCGTTGGAATGTGGCTGCTTTCGTCAACGGTAAATAGAAGGAAATGGCACCAGAGAAAGAAAAGAGGCGGACGGCGAGAAGAAAAAGAAGGAAGGAAAAAAGTAAAGAAAACTAGAACGGGTGGCGCAATGAAGAAAAACCTGGTGTGACTTGCGTCTTGGTGACAAGTTATATCAAGCTATTCTGGGTCAATCCATGTTTAGCACAATACGGTACATGGCAAGTGAGGGAGAACCATGCAGCGTCTGTGGAGTCTGGATCCTCCCCAGGTACCCCACGATAAACGAGACTATCGCTTGTTTGGAGGTGAAGCTCCTCTTTTTGCTGGGGTTAAGAATTGCTGTTCTAGGAATTAACGGCTCATCAGACGGCCCCCTGAATGTTATCCTATATGCATTATATCCCCAAATGTGTGCAGCTCTACACTTGTCGCTCGCATGGATACCACGAGGTGATATGAGCATCGGACGTGGCGTTGGGGTTGACGAGAAATGATTTGTTCAAATTGGAGTCAGGGGTCGTTCTTCAGCTCCTGTCGGGACGAGCGAAGAGACCTTGCAACAATGCTGGGGTCTCTCCCTAATAGAGACATTGTGGCTTGATCCTTTTTGATGCAGAAATCTGTTAGTCTAGCGAATCCAAGACGCTAGACCCTTGCGTGCTTTGTTACAGGCACGAACTTGCTGATCTGTTGGTTCCTGGAAGAGCCTGGGCAATGTATGCCGGACAACTTCCCCGGGGTGAAATTCTGATGGATGATGTTCCTTGTAGGTGTTGGAGAACCTGGGAGGACCAACAGTACTGTACAGTACTTAAAGGGTTAATTCTACGGCACAGGAAATAATGTGATGTGTTTGATGAGTGGCAAGGATACAGGGCGACGGTCGGGGGTCGCATCAGTGGAGTTGAGTGTTCGGTAAAGTATCCGATGAGCGAGAGAGTCTTTTAATCAAGTTAGTCCAGTCTGTAATTGTCTGGAAATCCACTACAGGGGGGAACGTTGTCGTATGACCAAGAGAGTGTAACACAAACCGCGCCAAATGGATCAACAGGCCATGTCACATCATGAATTTGTAACGGAAAATCTGTCAATTGGATTTAATGTATCAAAGTTTAGTCTAGCACGGAAAACCAGGGGTGTGGACGTCAATTGTCAATTGTCAAAATGGTCAACTAGACGACCAGAAGAATGGACAGCCCCTTAACCTCGGTAGATACGCCGGAACACAACGGATGGATGCCCCCAATCCAACCCCATAAACCCCAATGCCAATGCCAATGTCAATGCCCACAAGCATAGCTTATCATGTGGGACGACCAACCGGTTGGTTTATGTCAAAGTCTAGTCCAATTCCATGAATAACACCGTTTCTTTTGAAGCAAACTATTGAAGTCCGTTACAGAGGCCTGAGAGCATGGGTTACACAAAGAGTATGGGGTTACATTGAGCATGTCACAATACGAAAGCCATCGGGGTGAACATGCATAATGGGAAAAGCTAGACTGGGAGAGACTGATCTGGATCTTGAGGCTGGCTGTCCGTCGAGAAGCTAAATTGATCGAGAAAAGCACGTGGTCTTCGGTCGGCAGACTTGCGGCTTTGGCTTGTCGAGGCAAACATGTGGCGGAAATGTGCTTTGACCTCGTCGGAGGATTAGATCGAGGCTTTCCGTGGCGCTGAATAGTGTCTTGGTAGAAGGATTGGAAGATTTGCAATGATGGCTTGAGGGATCGAGATAGTTGGTTCAAAGGTCTTGGCTGGATGAGTTCGTCGTTGTTCTGCAGATTTCCCGGGTACACCTATCCGATAAGGAGGCGACGATTGTTTGCGATACGGAAGAGTGGACTTTTCAAGGTAAGGGTCAAGTATCAGATGATTATTTACGTATTCGTCGTCGTTAGCGCGAAGAGCTATCTCTGGAAAGGGTTAGGAAGCCTAATTGACACTAGAGTAGGGCTTCTCCACGGACCTTGCTACCTTATTAGACTAGACTTGACTCCAGAGTAGATTGAAGACTTGACTTGGATTTGATTGGAATTGGTTTGTTGTTCTTGAGTCATTGCTATCAGTATCGGGAACATTCGGAAATGTGTTATAAGGGGTATAAGAGCAAGGCATAACTTGGTGAGTATGCTTCGTGAACATTAATAGGAACCAGACTAAATCTCGATAACGTAGCTTACATGTTGCGCACAAGATCAACAAATACTACAGCATCGCAATGTGTCAAGTGTCATCTTCAACCTCAATCTCGCTTCCCATGATCTGATTACATGGAACTAGCAAACATGTTCAGTCACCCTTGAAGAAAATTTGATGGTTTTATTTTTCCGTTATTTCCAGTAAATGAGCTTTGCCAAGGACATGAGAAAAAGCAAACATGGACGTTTGACGTGTTTTACATTGGAGCAGGACAAGCATCATGGGTATAGCAGAAAGTCAATTACTAAGTATGGTGTTATGAGAGTATGGATAAATTGTTGATACAAGGGTCAGCCTTGCGATGATGGCGGAAGAATGTGTGGCAAGAGTTAGGTTGGATAAGAAAAAGAAAGCATTGAGTTTGATAGCTGACGAGGAAGGACATTTTATTTGTAGTATGAGACGATCGAGGTGAGTGTTGAATGGATGCATACCATCAGCTAGAAGCAAGGTGTACACGACTTACTCTTCTCGTCGGATTTTGAGCTCGGCAGATCGAGACATGAACGTCTTTTTCCTTCTGGTAACCACATATCAATAAGAGCTAACTTTGGCTGCAAAATACAAGTGCCAGAGTCTTCGAGACACTCGGATGGTACATTATAATTGGCTTCAGATTTTATGATTTTCAGCTCTCCAAGAAGTAAGACTATCCATCAGTGAGTAACTGTAATGCGTAACGGAGAGAGACGGGTTAATGTCGTCTGCGAAAGAGGATTATTACTTATTAGATCAACCCTCATAACTGGAGCATGCGATCAAATTATTCCTATGAGTAGATGCACTTTCCATTCGGTGTACATTTTTGAACTCCGAATCTCTCCATATTCTGCCATATCAGTCAGGAAAGGATGTAGGCATGTCTTGTTGCATAACGAAAAAGCCAATACATGGCGTGCAAGAGACACTGTATTCAAAATACATCTAATGCTGGAATAAGTTCTTGTACTAAAGTAGAGAATGTATTCCATATAATGAGTGTTTAGGTTTTGCTACGAGGTCGGTACCTGGGGACGATGATAGTCCTTCCCTCATCCCTCATTCATAACTGGCTGTCTTCCATGAGTCAAGGCAGGACAACATGTGGTAAATTGATGAGGCTGCTACGTCTGTTGCGTCAGAGTAATACAAGATGACCACTATCTCCATGAGGGCTTGTGGTGTTGTATTTGGAAATTCACAGCTGACGCGGCATATTGCGTATCGTCACTCCTTTGTGAAGGCATCACGCCCTCAAAGTGCTACGTCTCAACACTGTTTACAACTTCAATACTGAAGCATGACAGTGATTTTGACTTGTTCACCACCACCTCCATTCCAAGTCTAGCAGACAACGCTGTTCTTCGGTATCTATTAGCCCGATCTTACTCTGCTCCATGTCCCGGGTCGCTAACTGAACACATTAAACCCCATTCAAGCAATGTGACTACTTTCAGAGCACAACGTCCCACGCCATCACTTTATCTCAAGTAGCAAAATCAATATAGATGACAGACAGCCTTACCGTACATCATGTGTCGTCAGCACTATCCGACGATTTTCGGCTAGTGGTGAGGCACCCTCAGTCAAGCCCCAGCTTTCGTGATTAGTATTCCTTCCATCCATCTTCTCGGGATTTACCCCATCTGGTGGGTGCGAAAAATACCGAAACAGTTCATGCGCAGTGCCATACAATTCTAGTGCATATAATTCTAGTGTTTTCGCAACCCGCGGCCTCCATTCAGCCACATGACAAGCCATGTTCTGCAGCGCAGCCTTGATTGCGACACCAGGGAATAATTCAATTACTGATTACATATCAAGAACGGTAGCATTCTGTCCCGCACCCTGCAATCTACCAGTCAAATCGGCCCTCCGCATCATATCCCTGTCGCAAAGCACACCTACTGTTGGCTGTCATACGAATCCTCCATCGAAATTACCCACATGCCATGTAAGCATAAAATCAAAGCTCGTACAAGCTCCGTCTTATTCGTCTTTGACAGTCCTGGCTTTGCGATAATCTGACTGGCTTCGATCTGCTTACGAAGCACATAACGCGTAGTGACGAAGTCTTCATCCACAACTTTGACAAATCAGGTTCTTGGCTAAATCGACGATTTTCCATTGATGGTGCGAAGGATGAAGATCGTTGTCACATCGGACCACACATTTATAAGCGGCCATGTTGTAAGACGAATGCTATAAACTATATTAGACAAAAAGTATAAAATCACTTCGTGTCCGAGCCATCAAGAAGTTTTGTTTGTCTCATCAGCTCAACATTGTATACCATTTACAACACCAACATGCCTTCCAACATCACCGTCCTGCCCGCTTCCACGCAAGCTGGAAAAGAAACAATCCGCGTTCTCCTTCAATCGGACAAAGCACCTCACGTCAAGGGCATCTATCGCGACCCTTCCAAAGCACCCGAGGAATTCACCAAGAATCCCAACTTTGAAGCTGTCAAGGGCGACGTTAGTACTGGTACCGGCATTGACTTTGAGAACTCGGATGCTGTGCTGTATATCCCTCCACCGACATATGATGGCCGTGACACAGGAGAGTTTGCCCAAGAGACTGCCAACTGTATCGCGAATTCGTTGAAGAAGGCTCCAAGCGTGAAGAGGTTGATTGTCCACTCTGCGCTTGGTGCAAACCATGACCCAGACAAAATCGTAAGACACCCAGCTCGAGTCAAATGATTCACCTAACAAAAAATAGGGAGTTTTGAAACTCAACAACATTACGGACAAGGTCTTGGAGAAAGCTGCTCCTGAAGTCTCGATTGTCAGGCCATGCTATTACTACCAAACTTGGGCGGAAGCTATCAAGCACATCACAAAGGAGTCGCCTGTGTTTGAATCAATCATGTCGCCGGAAGACTTTCAGTTTCCAATGGTATGTTCAGCCTAACTTTGGCGATCCTGACTAACACTCTCAGATTGACGTCAGAGACATTGCTGCATACCTTGCCAAAGCTCTCCTCGACGAATCTCCTCAGCCTGCCCTGCAAGATGTCAAACTCTTTGGTCCTCATTTCTACAGTCCTCTAGATGTCAAGAAGGCCATCGAAGAAGTTGTGGGATATCCCATCGACCTCAAGACAATCTCTCGAGAGGAACTAGCAGACTACTGGGGAAAGCTTTTGCCTGAGCCATATGTGCAAAACTTTGTGGATTTTACAACCGCTCAGCTGCCGGATGGCGTTTGCGCCGAAGATTACGTCTATGACAAGAATACTGTCCGATGCGAGAGGGAGTTGGTGGATGCTTTGCGAGATATGGTTCAGGGATAATTGAGTATGTTGTATTTTGGAGTAGTTAGGCATCGAATATCTAAGCAAGAATTTCAATTCCAACCAGGTCAGGAGCCCAAACACTTCCTGGATATCCTGAGAAAGTAACAGTATTGTCATCTCCCTCCACAAATCCATCCAGAGCAATAGTCAGTCTACCTGTCTCGTACCAATCACCTCCGCCCAGGGGGAATGCCCATCTCTTGCCTTCACCGTCATTGACAGAAATTGTCACATTACGGGTGTTGCTCTCCCAGTCTCCAATAGTGTGGTGATACTCATAGTTGATGAAATCAATGCCAACAAAGAGGGTACCGTCAGATGGGGCAGTGACGGAAGGGAATGTAACTTTAGAGTCTGAACCAATGTCTCCGACTTTCTTGCCGACTGGGAGACATTCATTATCACCACAGTCGGTAAGAGAAGCAGATCCTTCAATAGTGGCATCTTCGACAGAGTAGTAGCCTGCAGAGGAGGGCACGGCGGCCTCAGCGATGTCGCTGAGAACCAAAAGTCGCAGCTCGTGTGCTGCAAGATCAAAGCTTTGAGTTCCAGAAATGGAGCCATCCTCCTTAGCCCAGACGTCGCGAGTTGTAGCACTCTTGACACCAATGAGGCTCAAGTCAACCTCAACCGTCTGCGACTCGTTCTTCCAGTTGGCAACACCAAGAACCTTGCGGTCGGATGACAAGTTTCCAGCCCAGACGTCCCACTCTTCTTCCGTGTAGCGGATAATAAGAGAAGCGGCCTCGCTGAGAGGATCTTGGTTAATGGCGATGACTTCCTTGTTGGACATGACTTCTAGGGAAGCTTCTGAAATGTGCTCCCTGTCAAGGATGCCACCGATAATGAGAGGGGATTTTGCCATGGACCAGAAACCGAAGTGGAAGCGTTCCTCTTCAGTAGAGAGTTCGTTTAATCCGACACTACGACATCAGTAATGGTTTTTAATTCAAGGAGGATACTAACATGAGCATGTCCAAGTCCGCATATGCACCAACAGTGGTATGCTTGAGATGGGGAACGGCCTGGTTGACAATACGCCAGATGGCTCGCCAGGCACCGAAAATGTCGTTGCTCATTCTCCACGAGTTTCCAAGAGGGGCGGCCCTATTTGTGTTAGTTAGGATTGGCATTGAGAGTATCAACATACCAGTCCGGAACGTTTTGACCAATACCCCATTGGCAGATGAAGTATTTAATATCACGGTCTGTACCGTCGATGGCCTCAGCCATGGTAACGAATCTATCACTGCTTTGGGCCTCTGCAGAGGTTGAATCGACCATGTTGGTCTTGGAGGTAGCGTAGCAGTTGTCGTACCTATCTTGTTAGTGTGGGTTGTCACGGATAGGTTAGACTTACTTGAGCGTGTCGCCACCCCAGTCAGCAAAGGATTGAGCATCAATGTCCTCGTATCCTAGTCCTGTTAGTTGACGATGTGCAATGGAGAAACGACATACCTAGCGAGGCAGGGATATCGGTGGAACCACACTGGTAGTATCCAGCACCAGAATAGAGGCCAAACTCCAATCCGAGATCATGAATATACTCGCCCAAAGCTTCTGGACCAGAAGGAAACAAAGTCTCATTCCAGACCAGTTTTCCATCATCATCTCGGGCATTTCCTGGCCATCCGCAGTCAATTGTGGCAATCTTATAGCCAATGTCAGCAAAACCAAGATCAACAAGACCTTGAACACTGGTCTTGACTTTGGTTTCGTCGATGCTACAGCCGTATGAATTGTAACTGTTCCATCCCATGGGTGGAGTGGGGGACTTGACAGTTTTTCCCAGAACCGCGGGGACGGCGAGGGCCATGATGAGGAACGACATGTTGGCGCACCAGGAACAGGAGTAAGAATCGGCGGTTGTTTGATGATCCGGTACTAATATCAGGGTGGTTATGTGACTCTTATATATCTCCATAACTTATAAGCACGCATTAATGTTGTGTAGGAACCACGCATCAAGAATGACTTTCAGCATTCTGCAACCATCATAGGAGCGCCTCAAGACCACATCATGAGATCGGACGGTCCCAAATTTATCCAAACAGATACAGGATATGATGTTGCATTTCGGAAAGCAATTAAGCATACGATAGGAGCGCCTACATGATAGACTTCTTTTCCCGCCGATCTTGACTGTTAGCATATTGCGGAGAACCTGGAACGTCTCCAGATTTCTCCATAGCCGAATGGCCATGTCTCGGCTTTATTCCCCCACCCGTCCGTCGACAGGTTATTTTCCGTGTCGTGGAGCGTTGTCTATGACGTTGTGTTATACTGATGCATAAAACTTTTAGTAAAGCGATATGTGCAATGAAATTTATGCTTTTGGCTGAGTTGAGGTGATGTTCCCAGCCTTGCCGTCGTGGGGGAAATTTATAACACCCTTGACGAGTCGAGTGGGTGTCATTGAGAACCCGCAGTGAGGAATCATGAAAAAAAAGGAACGAGAAAAACTGTGTGCACGACACACAGTTGTGAATGATGGATGGCACTGTCTGTGGGGTGGGTTGGTTGCTTGCAGGGTGTTTATTGTCGGCCGAAAAGAATGTAGGAACGAGGCTGTCAAACAGGGGTTTGGGCCAAGGTCACGAAGAAGTGCGTCCCCGGGGTTGCTTTTGCTACGGATGCCGGAATTGCGACCGCCGGTTCAAGGCCCTCGAGGTTGAGCACAACACGCCATCCGAAAACTCTGGCGCTTATGTTTGAAGGATGAGGCCAATGTTGCTCATGATCCTTGCGGCACTGGATTGTTGCAAGATGTATGCTAGGTACCCCTGTCTCTCTTGTTTTCTGGTCCATGACGAAGCCAGATGCCAGAGACCTGGAGCTTTGACTTTCACGTACACCATCGTGTTACTATATTTGTAATAAGCCACAACGAATATACTACTGGGGTAAGTATATCGGGCGGTGATGAGCGGTGTACAGTTACAAGGTGATGCAAGCCAGATCGGGGAGAATACGGAATCAACCCGGTTGAGTGTACAGGCTACACGGGTCTGATACCGATAACCACTCTGACCCTAGCAAAACCGGAATGTACAGTACGACGCTGTAGCCTGAGTATCCTCGCACCCTGTCCAAGGTTCTGTGGGAAGTGGAAAGCGGGAATCTCTGGCTAGGTTCAGATCTGTCGCTTGGTGGAGTAAACTAGACCATGCCACAGCTAAGCAGAAAGTTTTGTGCGACGATGCAAGCACGTCAGTTCTCAAACTTTGTTTCTCTTGCTAGGATATCATACAATCTCGAGAGGTGATCGTTTTCTGAGCGGTCCAGAAGACTGGCATGATCTGTATTGAGCGCTTTGACGCTCAAAAACTAACTGGGGTTCCGAGATGGCTGACTTGGGGCTCTGAGACATGTAATTTGCCAGATAGTAGGCGGCACGATTCGCAGCGTCAAACCATCACTACTCTCTAGAAAGGATGCCATTGCCGTTTTGTGACTCTTGGCGACTGGTCAAATGTTCCTTAATTTGGTGTAATGACATGGCGTAAGATGATATGTGGCCACTTGATTGTAGTGGCGTTCCATTTCCAATGAGCTGCATCGAATTGGGGGTGAAAAAAGCAATTGCCATGCAAGCTTCACAAAGGTTGCCTTTTTTGCTTAATTTGCATGGTCAACCTTTTACGCAGTTGCCTTGTTCTCTCACCAATACAGACTAACTCGTCTTTGGTAACAAACCGGGCTCGAACGATACGCCGTTCTCCAAGGCCGAGACGGGTTTGTTGGTGGCGCAAATAGATTACCCTTCTCTCATTTCAATCAAGCACCCACGCCATGCGGCTCAAAGACCGAAGGTTGAGCCAAGGCAATGGCAGGAGTGACTGTGGGCGCAATCTCTTTGTCGCAGATTGGTGATATTGGCGATAAGTTCTCAAAGTTTGAGATATGTTTGGAATATAAATTGAGGGCATGCCCGGCCTTTCGCCGTGATTCTGACCAAGTCAGCAACAATTACTCCCATAATCCTTCACTCTTATCTCCCACGATACGATACAACCATCAATGTCGCTATGACTGTTCCTGAAAAAGGCACGAAAAATTACTACCCCTGCTTCCCTCTGCTCCTCTGCTTACCCCATCCCTCCCAGAAATGCGCAAAACGCACCAAACCTACCTCACTCTGTATTCTTTTTTCCCTGTTGTTACTATCTTGGACTAACAAGTGTTTTAAATCCAGATCCCTCAGCCCAAGCGAAACGCAGTATCCCCGCCACCATGACTTTGCATCAAGTCATTGGAAGTCTGCTTGGAAACAATAATCAACTTCAAGAACTTTCGTCCTGTCTTCGACCTCTCCAACGATTCTCCATGAACTTCAACGATCGGCGGGTCGATGATACAAACCATCCATCTGAACCATACCCCCGTACTGGCACAGGCAAGCGATGTCATATCAATGCCAATATTCGGTCTACATGCTCTACCAATAGGTGCATGTGGTTCCATCCCGCTGCTCTGCATGTCGGCGAAGATTATAAGATACATCGATGGAAAGACGGAACTGTCCTGCGATGCATGATCGATGCCGTTACTTTCCACAACGACCATGTTCAGATTGTCAAAGATGACCTTTCGAAGGCCATCAAGAGTTGGAATCAAGTCAACTGCGGTGTGACATTCCAACTTGTTGACAATGAAGACGAGGCAGATGTGTGGGTGAAACACGACCCATCGCTTGCCGAGAACATATACGCCCTGTCATTCTTCCCCTACTCCAAACCCATCGAACGAGTGATTCGCATCGGTGCACTTTCATTTGAGGCGGAGAACATTTCGTGTCTAGCCAACATCCTTCAACACGAGTTAGGCCATGTTCTCGGGTTGCGACACGAGAACCTGAGACGGGAGAAGGCAAAGGCCTTTAAAATCGGCCAAGACAATCCACTTTCGGTGATGAAAACTACACCGCATTTACATGAGTTGATCATCCGGCAGTCGGATTGTGACTCGGTGCGTAAGTTCTATACACTTACTGGGAGACTTGGGACGAAGAAGAAGTGGGATGTTGTGGTTGTGTCACTTGACAGAGAGTGATGTCTTTTTGGTGATGAAGTGGTGGTTGTTCAATTTCTAGAACAGTAAGGACTTTCAAGTGTGTTTTAATATTCCCCCCCTTATAGACGGCTACGAGATGGGCGGAAAAGCTATGTTTGTATAGGATTGTGGTTATATCTAGACTTGAGTCATGCCGGCTAAGAGTAGTTATCAGACTACAATGGGGTTTGGCAAAGCAGGACAGATACACAACCGGAGCAAAGAGATTTTTGGTTCAAGTTCGCCATTTCCCTACGGTTGGACTTGGCATGTATTTAATTTAAAACAAAACTATGTCGTCTTTTCGTTTTACTTGCTCCAAGCGCCCAGACTCAGTATCTGATCCGTGACTAACAAAACGGAAGAGCATCCATTCCTTGCAAATTCGCCTCAACCTCCTCATCCACGCATCGCTGACACGTACACTTGAATCGAAAGAGCTCTTCCGTTAGTTCCTGTCTTGTTTCAAGATCTTGGTGAACCGTCAAGTCGAAATACGTTATCGTGCATTCCTCGCCCTGGGCAATGTCGCGAGATGCCTTGTAGATCATCCGCGATCGAGAGTCGGGTTGATGCGTTACCTGTCATGGGTTAGCAGTCATGACACAGAAATGTTGGCTGTACGTACGTTCGGTTGACATGAGTGGTTGAAAATTGCGGCGCGGGGGTAGAGACTGAATCCGTAACATTCCCCTCTTGATCCGTCCATCATATGCGCGGGGCCAGTCAATTTGGGATAGAGACCAAACGTGTTTGTTTCTTCTTTGCATATGAGGGATAGAATTTCGTCTCGTTCGGGTATGCAATTCAAACCGGATGATCCGTTCAGGTATGTTTCGATTAATCGTGTCCAGTGCCTCAGTTGTGATTCAGGCCACGAGTCGAGGTAGACGCAGCATGACTCGACAGCTTGCCAATTTCGTTGAAATGCGTCGTTTGAAGGCTCAGATGAGGTGAAATTTTCTTTCGTGTCAAGATACCATCCGGCGAAAAGTCTAACAACGTGCCAAAGTGTTCCAAAGTCGTATTGTCGCTCTTTGCTCTGGATTGTCTCTGCGTTTTGTCTCAACCATAGGCACTCGTAATCATGACGATCGCTATCTGTTGACTGGCAGTTCTCATTGCACCAGACAACTTCTTTGGAGCATTTTTTTGAACACCGAATCTCTTTCCCATTCTGTGACACAAGCCGTGAGCATGATCGATTGCTGCAGATGATGGTGCTTGATGAACTTGTTATTGGGATGATGGCGTAGGGAGCATCGACGAAAAGAAGTGTCCCAGCTTGAACGGGAGCAGAAGCACGTAATAATCTCCCCTTTGCCGGATCACTGTCTGGAAAGAGATGAGGATGAAGGTAATAGTTGAGGTCTGTAGTTGTCATGATGGTGGCGTTGATGGTTCCGACTTGGAGTTGAGGGTGTTTAAAAATCAAAAGGTTAGAGTTCTTCAACAGCAGCAAAGAGAGAAAAAGGCCGAAAATCAGAAAGAAAAAAAGACTTCAGAGGCGAGGGAGGACAAGGGCAAAAGCTGTCATTGTTTGTTAGCGTCATGATTCAACGGTCTAGACTCACCGGGTATCACCATTTGCGGCTTAGTTGAGACAGTTCGGAGATAACAACGACGATAAGGATAACTCGTACACTCGATCATGACCTATTAGGGTTAATCAATTTTCACGTGGTACATTAGCGAAAGAATTGACAGTGTATCGTCACATGGGATGAATCATTTTGGAATATGATCATAGATCGGTGTAGGTATAGATGCTCAGTCTCTCCACTACTCCATGAAACAAATTTCAACATCACTTCATGATACTTGCACGACAATATATATGCAGCATATATCATAAAACTTTCCGGCCAAGAACACAACTGCAGATCAACCAAGATTTCTATGCACCTTCTCCTCTCTCCAACGATTCCTTCAATTTCTTTAATCGATCCGCAACTATCCACCTCCTAGACCCTTCGGCAATTTTAATGGCCTTTGGGAGTCCGTCCAGAGCCAACCCATTTTTAAAAAGCAGTTGAATCATTTCTACTGTTCCATATTTTGCAGCCAGGTCCATTGTAGTAGTGCCATCTAGATTAAACGCACATAGGTTTGGATCTGCTCCATGAGCGAACAGCTTCTGTGCAGTCTCGATGTCGTTTACGCAAACGGCTGCTTGGAGGGGTGTAATACCGGAGGGAAACGGAACGAAGCGAGGTTTAACAAAGTGCATGTTGAATTCCTCAACATTGAAGAATTTACCGTCGAGGATTTTTACATGATGCCTTGGCTCAGGGTTAACCTGAGCTTTCCTTTCCAATAAGAAATCAACGGTTTGGTGGCGGTGGAGGTCGTGAGGTGAACCAAGGCAAATGAACTCCGTTAGGACAGTTATATTATGCCCGTTCAGAGCATCAATGGACGCGCTGTGTCGTAAGAGGAGTTCCAGAATCTGAATCTGAACCTGAACACATGTGTTTGCTGAAAAACTGCCATTCTCAGCACGAGGTCGGTAGCGTACAGCGGCGTGAAGTGCTGTACCTCCGTTGTGGCCGTTGGCAGGGGCATTTACTTGTGCACCGTATTGAAGTAAAAGACGCACGGAACCGATGTCTGCCTTCAATGCTGCAGTCTGGAGAGCTGTGAAGTTACAATCAGAAAGCATGATACCATTCAATTGGGGATCGAGCATATGTCTAGTTCGGTCTTCAGGATTTAGCCCCGCCTTGAGGCAAGATTCAAGCTGTTTGTGTTTGTCCACCATGATATACCTGGATATAATGCAATGAAGCAGTGTTCCCGGTTGGTTATTCGGACGATAAAGGGAAGCTCCCAGCGCTCGTAGTTTGTCGAATAGTACAGGCGATACTGCGGCTAATTCCAAAGTTGTCTTGCCATCGATGTTGGCCCGAGGCGAATCTATCTGGGCGCCAGCATTAATGAGATAGTCAATGACATCGCAGTCGTACTGCGGGTCATCTGGATCTAATTCTTTCTTCCATTCTAGAGCAGCTTGAACAATCGTCAAATTCCGAAGAGAGGTAGGAGGGAAATTGACATTAGCACCATGATCTAGAAGATACATGATGAAATGGAGTGACCCTGCTAAGACCGCTTTGTGTAAGGGTGTCGAGCCGTCGTGGTCGTATGAGTTTAATGGCACCCCAGATTGACACAATAAGACAAACGTTTTGAAGTCCCTCTCCTTGATTGCTTCACCCAGGATACTTTGTGCTATGGGAGCGAGATCAAAGCCGGCGAAGATAAGCGATGGGAAAAGCCAATAGCTAATCGAGCCCTCCAGGCACAGGATGTGTTCCACTGATAAGCATGCGCCAAAATCATGGAACATTTTCAAAATGTACTCAAGTTCGGGTAACAATTTATTTGTCCAGTCATCGTAAGATAGGAGTATAAGTAGGACCGGATGTGTAACATCGAAAATATCCAGTCCATGGGCATCCTGACGGAAGTCATCATCAAGATGACTTAAAGCTGCACCTAGATTCGGGTGATTGATCCCCGTGAACATAGGAGACACACAACGAAGGAATAGGTCCCAATCGTCGCTCTCCACGGGTAGCATCTTGGTGGAGGTTGGTAAAGAACGACGGTACTGTAAACAGTTTGGATCAACACCTCTCTGCAAAAGTGTCTTCATTGCCCTCAAACTTTTGTTCACGACAGCAAAGCACAATCCTCGTTCCAGGACTTGATCTCTTCCAACTAAATCATACTCGGCCAGAAACTTTGCCAAGGCTGTATTGCCTTGTTCCGCTGTCTTGACTAAGCTGATGGCCATCTTTTGTTCATCTGGCGCGTGGGCAAGCAGGAATTCCAACATTTGCGGGTCTGTCCTATGGGTCCACAGGTCTGGAGGAAGGTACGTTTTGGCTCCAACACCAAGCAGGGCCTTGACCAACACCATGTTATCCCTCGAAACAGCCTCATTGAGACACTGCTGTAGAAACAACTCAACTTCTAGAGAGTTTTCTGTTGAAATAAAAGCCTTCAGCAGCAGATCACATATATCTGGTGATCTTGCTCTTGACAGGAGATGGGCGTAGAAGTCCTCATCATGTTCAAGCTCACTTCGCAGAAGCCATTTGGTCGCCAAAAAATGAAGGGAATCGACAGCAACTCTTAAGAGCATTTCGAGGGAATCTTGGTCAAAGTACTTCAGTTCTGTTGCCTGGAGAAGACTGCAAGAAAGGGTCTCGTGACTGGTGAATAAACTGATCCTGTCGTGCGGTGTGGCGCATCCTGCCAGAACGACTCGCACAGAGAACACTTGCACCTCAACGATACACGTTCGATACTTTTCAATGAATCCTACCAGCTTTCCGAGGCTGCCGTTGTCAAGGGTCCAGCCAATAAAATTTTGAACCTCATAGTCCCAGATGGTATGGTTTGTAACAGAATATGCAACAACGAGGAAGAACAGATGGAGATTCCGGTCGTTTTTCATTGCAGTCAATGCAGCTTGGTCGTCAGCGAGATGGCCGAAGTCTCTCTTAGTCTTGAATATTTTGTTCACAAACTTGAGGGCTGGCTCCAGAAAAGCAAGGTCCGGTGATTGGGATACGAGAGGCGAAGGGCGAAAACCATACAAACTCGATGAATGCTGGTAGGTAACCAGACTGTTCTCCATATCATTGTTAGGTGACAGGGAGAAAAGGCGACAGATCTCTAAATGAAAGAAATTAGCTAGCGCCTCTATTGTAAGTTCACGGTCATAACGTACGTGGCTGATTCCAGAAAGAAGGGAAAAGTATATGAAATCGAGAATGATAGAGATTTGATCTAGGACTTGGCACGGGTAATAGCGGAGAATGAGTACGCGGGATAGCCAAGACCGACGAATCAATTGAAGGATCAATCAAGTTGTTCTGCTCAGCTGCCCGATAGCTGCTGGGACAGTTGGCAGCTAGAGACTGTTCTTGAAACAAAACTGATTCCTGAAGTCCGAGATCAAATGGTCCCTGAGCCTCTGTCAATTGTGGCCTTGTCTCATGATATGATGAGAACGCAGGAGCGTTAAACCCTCTCTGTCCGGTGTTGCTAACCCCTTGATCGAGTGTTGCAAGCCAGGAGGCTGGTGAAAAAGTACAGGTGAATGATGGAGAATCCAGTAGTGAGTGCGAATCCAAGTTCCCATTCGGAGTGCTAGATCTTGGTTTTCTGACGAGAGGCGTAAAGATTTGTGAACCGTTTTGGTTTTGGTAGACTGCGTCAACCATCTCTTCCACGGCGTTATTGGCCAAGACCATCGGATCTTGGTCTAGAGATGGTAGGCTTGCGATAGCCTCTCCCTGCAGTTCCTGGACCGGGGTGCATACTCGGATACGTATAGGGTCAATGCAATTACCTAAAGTAGTGTACACATATTAGTTGAGCCGTTCAAGTTCAATTTCATAGTCATCCAAAGGGCTTACTTACGAATGCTTGTCCATCTTTCTTCTAAACCCCGCCATTTTCTTAAACGTTTGTTTCGGGTCAGGCGATCTCTGACCTCTTGGTCTGAGAGGCGTCTGTCGTGCAGGTATACAGCAGAACTTTTCTGCTGGGCCTTCCGGTCTGCGATTGTTCGATAGACATAATACCACTCTTCGAGCTTCAAGTTCTTCTGCCCAAGGAATTTGTCCTTGATATGCTTTTCACTAATCTGATTAGAGGGGAATGTAAAAGGGTTAAGCTTAACTAACGTGATAGTGTTTATTCCATGCCTATTGTTGAGCTCTTCTGCCGTATACTTGGCCGTCTTGCCGTCTACGACGTACAATGCACGGGCGTCGTCCTCGTACAGAGTCCAGTCAACATCCATGGTTGTATTCTTGGATCGTGAAAGTTGTGGGAAGTGAAATAATGATGAAAGCTTGAAGAGGATTGAACTGAATTGGGATGGGTTTTGCGAGGCCCTTTTGTATCTGAGACTAATTGCCCAGTCTTCATCTCAACCTCCAACAGACAAGAATCATCACTGCACTAAAAGTGCGATACTGAAACAAAAGGCTGATCGGCCGCGACCAAGGCGGCCACATCATGCAGTGTGTAACTTTTGTCAAATTGTGCTTTCGCATTTTTTGTCCCCAGTCTGTTCAACTTTTGTCACTTGGACATTTGTCACAAGAATCATGTACCTTTTGTCCATGAAATGAACTTTTGTCACGGAGACTTTTGACACACCTATTCCCGACCTGTCAAAGCCTGGCAAGGCAAATGAATGCCTTTTGGGTGACATGGGTAGTAAGGAGGCTCGAGTTGTCGACTGCATGCATGCTGAAATCAGGCTGTGAAGGTGCCATGTCATCAGAGCCGTGGTTTAGAGAAAGTGGAAGAAGTGGTTTTTTTATTCAAAGAAGGATTATGTCCTCGGATATTTTATCTCTGAATCATTGACTCATTCGATTTATCTAGGTAGTTGACCACATCCGCAGAGGAGCGAGGATGGGCGGATAACGATGTATCTCTGGGTATAGGTGCAAAGAGCGGGAATTGAAAATGCATGCAAGGAGGCCTTGATTTGAATACTCGACGCCATAATGAGTCCTGGAAAATGCATTTCTGGGCTTATATTTGGCTACAATGTGCCCCTGGGGAGGATGCGTTGGCTTTGCATCTGTTGAAGGGTTGGGCACCAATTCAACTGGTGGGATCAATCAGGCCATAAGCGCCAACATCTGCAGCTGGAAATTGGATTGAGGGTTGGCTGACATGGAAGAGGATCTATAGCCGGCCGGCATTGGTACAAAATGTGATTCCCTGTCGATGCTCTCTGATCGATACATTTCGGGTGATTGGTTGCCTACGGTCAAGTGCAAACTCTGACGTCGATAGCTCGGGAGTGAGAAGTTGTCTGGGCAGTAGAAAGAAAAAATCTAAGTGGCGTCACGTAGTAGTAAATGTTCGCAAAGACGGCAAAAAATCAGGCTGGGGATTAAATTCCAAAGTCTGGTACTGGTTGTTGGTTCTGACTGATTTTGAGCGACATGGTAGCGACATGGTTGCAACTTACAGGTGAGGCCTGTTCGAGCGCCGCGAGTGGAAGAAGTCACATAGTTTCGAGATCATACCAGAAAAAGATGCCAATTGATCTTAGATTTCTTCGGACTGGGTGATAAGAGGAGGTATTGCAGATCTGGGTGTAGATGACAGTGCTCAAACCAGGTTGCTTACTGTCCTTCTGGTTAATCTTATCTTATCTTATCTTCTCATTATCGATACAGAGTGGGACCTTCGAGCTACCAAATTGACACCTCAGGCATCCTTGCACGGTGTTACTCGTCCCATCCATCACAAAGTCCAGGTCCTATCGGTGGACATGTACCCGTGCGTTGGTGATGTACTGACGGTGAACACCACTGCATGTGAAGAGAGTTGGGCCTTGAATTTCTTTAATCACCCCACTCACTTATCTCATTGACTCCGAAGTGTCTGTAAATCCTTGGGCTGATCAGGATCATATCCAACCAAGCAATTGACAGTCTCGTTACCCTCCCCACTATCATTTATCTCCGACCCAACAGGCGATCTCCACTGTCCGGTCAGTTTGATGTATCCATCGAGAGCGTCGTTCAGAGTATGGCCAATCTGCAAAGCCTCGGCAGCGGTAGCGTGAGAAAAGTACGTCAACAAAGACCGGGCAGCTTCACGTTTATCGTTCTTGATGAGCAGATTAGCCGACTTCTCAACCCACGCTTCAACCTGAGCACGGGTACGGTTCTCGAAGGACGTCAACATCTCCGTCACGATGGGCAAATAACGGTTCGGGTCGGAACAAGTATAGTACAAAACGCGTTTGAAGACTCGTCCGGCAAAGACGGAGGCTTCTTGAAGTTGGTAGTCGGGGTTGAGGAAACTGCTTGAAGCTCCAGTAGTGAGGTATCGATGTTGGCCAAATTCAGGAGGAATGGATTGAACACCCAGCCACCATGGTGTAAATGGGGCAGAGACAGACCCGGTGGGTGCGTTCCAGATTCGAAGCATGTCGCGGTCAATACCTGCACGGAGGGAAACAACTTGTCCGTAGCCGGCTTCATCATCAGCGATGCGGTGATCACGAACGCGTTGCATCAGTTTCTCTTCCGTGACGGGAACCATTGCCAGAGTGGCGTTTTCGAGTGCAGCCTGGGACATGAATTTGTATCCTCCATCGCGAGCTTTGTATCTGGGATCTTGAGGCCCGTAAAGGTCAAAGATGTTGAAGGGCTTGCCAGAGGAAGAATTCCACCATCCCTGCTCTTCAGCAAAAGAGATGATGTTTTCGGAACCCATGTAGTCGGGGTTGGATGTAAAGTTGACAGGGAAGTCTTCAATGTAGCCAGGATACAGCACTTTGACTTCATTGGGACCAAGACGTTGGGCAGCCCAGAGACCAGCACCGCCGGCCATTTCCCAAACAACCCAGCCTTCATCCTTGTCGGCGATGAGATGTGAGTTTCCTCCGTAGGTGGCTTCGCCGTATTTTTTAATCAAATCGCCGATAATTTCAACGCCATGACGAGCAGTGGTGGCTCGCTCCATCACAATACGAGCCATGTCACTGTATTGCACACCACGTTGTGGGTTAGGCGTCATATCGAGCAGCTCATCCCGATTCGTTGCCCAGACATCCCGTACAGCCACACCTTTTTCATTCAGACCGCCGTTTGTCAGAGGGGCAGGGAATCCTTCAAAGTCTGAATATTCCATGCTCAGGTAGCGAAGAGTATGGTTAACTTGAGGGATCTGAATGAGTTCTCCGGGGAAGCTGGCATCTTCTGTGACGCCGACGGAAATAGTTGCGTTGGCGGGATGGTCGGCAGCTGGGAAGAGTTGAAACCAGTGACTAGATACTTCTTCACCTGTACCGCCAACGAGGACGCTCCCATCGGAAGTGAGGTTCTTGCCGACATAGAATGCATAGCTCGCCCATGCTGGGGACACCAGGAACGCAGATACCAGAGCGACGTGGGACAACATTGTGGCTGCCGTTGCGGGTTGCGGTTGCGAAGCTGGGAGAGAGTAGACGTAGATGGTGGTGATATATCTCTCAGGGTCGCACGTGATGGATCATCATGGACTAGATGAAGGTTGGCCGAAATTGCATATCCACTCAAGGTTACAATGAGACGGGGATGGGATTTAGTACAGCGATGGAAGTTGGAGTTGAGGGATTTATCGAGACTTGGCTAGGTTGTCTAACGAATTAACGGCAATATGCGCAGAGTCAGAAGATAAGGATAGAGATTGAATAAGGTTCTTGTCGAGTCAGGTCGTGGTCCTTTTCATTTGTGGTTCAGGGTATATCCAGGATATGCCCATATTTAAACCGTGTCGAAGGTTGGGTGATGACAGATAGCGTTATTCAAGATTGAATTGGGTGTGTGAAATGAGCTGTATATATCTATGATATGTCTGGTTAGATTGCACTTCCGAGTCCGGTCATGTCTCAGCATTGGGATGTTCGAGTATGTGCTGTGAAGCCTGTGATAGAAGTTATCGCCAGAATAACAGGGATGATGAGGCTCGAGCCCAATCCAACATTTTCTTGTCAATTATCATGCGATAGCACAATCAGGATAACGATAAGGATGAAAGATGAATTATAACGTGACCTTGAATGATCAGCGCAGTGACATCAGAGTCGCTGATTGAAAACATCATGCCCATCCATTCAACCTACGTCATAATTCAAGGTCAGAGGCAAATGACAAGTATAAATCAGCAGCCCCAACAGCGCATGCATCACTTTAAACACAACTACAAATACATAACCAACAACTGAAACATAAAAAAATACTCCAACACACACAAAATGTCCGGAATTGCTCAAGACATCAAGACCGGCCTCAAAGGCATCAAAGGAGCGGGCGACGCCCTCCGAGGTGGTGCAATGGAAGCCACCGACGAAGTCTTTGACAGCAACCCACAACACCCTACGACACAGTACACCGAGAACAAAAACCACAACATTCTCGAAAAGGGAAAGCAAGAGATGAGAGGAGCGGACAACATGATTTCCCGCCACGAGAGACATCACGAGCAGGCAAAGGAACAGGCCGCGATCGATAGGAACGAAACGGCGGCCCAGAGAGCTAGCACGAATGTTGGAGTGGGTGGACAGGCCGGAACGACGGGTACGAGTGCGACAACGAACCCTCAGGGCTTTGGGAACACGGGGAATGGAATGGGAGGTCTGTGATTGATGCAGGAGGATGGTTTATACCCAGCAGATGAATTGATATGCATTATTGACATGTTTTCCTATTAAGACCTCTTCCCAATTTTGTTATGAGGAGCTGGTGCAAGTATCGCCTATCTAAATGTGCCTTAGTAGGCGGTCTGAATAGCGTCGGGAATCAGAGCCGAGACATCCAAGACTTCGGATCTTGGTCCGTCGGGCAGAACTGGCAAATGAACCACAAAAATATTAATAATGTGAATGCTATAAACTTTCAAACAAGCAACATATATCCGTAACTAATCCGATAAACCTTCGCTACAAAGGCTTAGCATCATATGTTACCACCAGCTCGGATCTTGACCTCACCCCGCAGAGTTTTCACATCAGTCATTTTCAGATTCGGAGCCACCATTTTCCCATTTCAACATCATAATCATCAGAGTTCAATCCAACAACATCACATGGCTCCCCTCCGTCTGCTCATCCTTGAATTCGAGGACCCTCCCGTGGAAATCTTTGAAAAATACGGTACATACGGGGACACTGTAGTGCATCTGCTCCGGCATCAACTTGTTCAAGCCTCCGGAGACAAATCACCTGTCAGGGTGTCACGATTTGATGTTATGGGGGACGCCACATATCCGGACCCTGCCGATTTCGATGCCGTCTTTATCCCTGGTAGCCGTAAGTCATCCAGGCATTCTATGATTTGTTGACTGACTCGTCAGTCAGGACACAACCCTTATGATGATGACCCTTGGGTCCCGAACTTGACGGAATTCATCCGCACGACATATAAAGCTCGGAAGCCAATCGCGGCAATTTGCTACGGCCACCAGATCGTTGGTCGTGCTCTGGGAGGCGTTGCAGCGCTTAACCCCAAAGGCTGGGAGCTGGGCGTCGGTAACATTGACCTGTCCCCCGAAGGCGCCCGCCTCTTTGGCAAGCAAAGCATCGTATGTTTCAGAAACATGCCACGGTCAAACACTAACATGTCCAGAACCTCCACCAAATGCACCGCGACGCCGTGACCAAATTACCCCCCAACGTTAATGTCATCGGACATAGTCTCCGCTGTGACGTCCAGATCATGTATCAACCCGGCCGAGTTTTAGGTTTTCAGGGTCACCCTGAACTAGATGGACTCACGGCCAAACGATTACTTCAGCAGAGGTTTGACGCTGGTATTCTAGATAAGAAGACGTTCGACGAGGCGATGGAGAGGGTCGAGTTGGAACATGATGGGTTAATTGTGGCGGAGGGGATCTGGAGGGTTTTGACGGGCGCAGATGTTGAAGTTTAGGGGGCTTTGGTATTAGCTCAACATTCCATCGCATGGTATTCAAACTCTAGATTGGCGGTTTTGTCTGTAAACGTGGACAAGCTTTGAGTATAATGGAAAGGGGGTTAATAAACAGTAAGGAGTCTCGTGTGATTACAAACGTGCTGCCAATTTGCGGAGGTTTCATCCGCATTTGCATTAGAAATCCAAGTCAAATATGCTTATCGTTCCGAATTAGTAGTTCAGCTAGAATTCTAATCATCTGGTTAAGAATGTTTATGCTCAATTACAAGCCACGATAATAGACAGGAAAGGAAACTGGGGAAGGCTGTCAGGCGTGGAACGAGACAATCAACTCAGCAACATGAAGTAATTGACCAAGACAATGAATGACCAGGTACTGACCCGGTACTGGCCAGGCACTGACCCAGACATTACAGCGTTGATCCCTCCTCCATGTAAATCACGCCCGCAAATCTACGATCAAATCGACTGATCGTGATCTGCACTGTCATCGAAAACAGGCCACAAAATGGAATTAATCCAGAAGGATAAATGCTCCAATTAATACTTCCAAAAAGCCTCAGGCTAAGCATCATTAAAAAGTGGTCTAACCGAATGAATACCTGATCGCGACGGACTTCCCCTAATTTATGACCAATTGTTCACGCTATCCAACGGATCGACCGAAGGGTGGCGACAAACACGTGTGGGAAGAAAAACCTGCGCCCCCTGTTGGTTGCCTGTCCTTATAACAAGTCCTGAAATTCCAAATCTCTTTGTTCTTCCATCTCACTACTTCTTACTATTGTTCACAATGGACTCTACTCTGCAATACCCAACTCTAGCAGAGATCCTATCAAATACTGCCCCTTCACCATTCACACTACGAGCCTTTACCACACACTTGTCCAACCACCGATGCGAAGAAAGCCTACAGTTCATCCAAGCCGCCGCTACCTATGCCAAGTACTATAACAAATACATCCCCGGGGCCACACCAGAAGGACATCGTCGAGTCCAATCAACATGGGAGGTCTTGATCAAGACCTATATTGCTCCCTGCGGGCCAAGAGAGATCAACCTCTCAGCAACACTCCGAGATTATCTTCTGGAGTTGCCACTTACACCTTACCCACCCCATCCCTCCGTGTTGGACCAATCACAACAAAACATCTATGATCTCATGAATGATTCACTACTTGGATCATTCTTCGAGGAGGTTACATCACGACAAACATCAAGACAAAGTTCAAGACAAAGCTCAAGGCAAAGCTCAATCGACTTGTCGATCTGCACTTCGGATGAGGAGGACGAATATTATCAAAAATCAACCATCCGAAACTCAACACATACAAAGAGCATACTCGGATCATACAAGAACAGATTGAGGAGAGTTTGGCATTCTTCAGCACTACACCCTTGAAGGCTATGGGAACATGGGAGGAAATAAACGATATTATGAATGATTAAGCGATGGTGAATGGCGTTCATCTTGGAATTACCATTGGCGGTTGGATATACCCTGAAGTTTTTACGTTTACTGTCTTGAACAACATATTATATCAAGACCTTTTCTTAATACAACTGAACAGACAACAAGTCTGATACCTCTACCAAACAAACATTCCCAACGTGAATATGTACTTGATCGTTATCATATATCTGCATGACTCATCTACATCACGTATATCTAACATGATTATCGCATCACATATACATCATTCTAACAGCCCTCTTTGCCAACTCCCTATCCTCAAACTCCTCCTTAATCTCATCCAACATTCCATCCTTTGTTAGAATATCAACAGCCACACCCGCCAATCCCTTAGCTGCCCTCATCGCCTTGGCAAAAGCCGCCTTGCTACCAGCCGCAACTTCAAACGCAGGCGTGTGCACGCCTGTCTCAGGGGTGGTGCCGTTCTCGTAGGTGATTGCGAAACTGGGGTGGATGGCAGGGAATGCATGGCTGACATCTCCTTGGTCGGTGCTACCAGCGGGATCTCTAATTTTGTCGATGGTGGGATCGGGAAGGTCGCCGCCAAGACCAGTGAACCAATCGGCGTAGGATTCAGCCATGACGTTGTTGGTGACCATGTTGGCGTAGCCGTTGGCTCGCATCGTCAAGTTCAGCTCGGCACCGGTGGCGATGGCGCCGGCCTTGAAACAGTTCATGATTCTCTCGGTCCATTCATCCAAGCTTGTTTCATCCTTGGAGCGGATCTGGAAAGAAGCTTCGGCGAGACTGGGGATGACATTGATGCTTGAGCCGCCGGAAGTGATGATTCCGTGAATCTGATCTGTAGAGAGGGACTGCTGGCGAAGCATGGAAATGGCGTTGTAGGCAAGGACGAGCGCATCCTGAGCGTTGATGCCCTCCCAGGGACTAGCAGAGGCGTGGGCTTCTTTGCCGTAGTACTCGACTTCGAAGCGATCCGTGGCAAAGGTAACAGCATAAGGAGTGTCGCCAGTTCCGGGGTGAGCCATGATACTAACGCTGATGTTGTGGTCTTTGAAGATGCCTTCATTAAGCATTTCAATCTTACCACCCAGGCCTAGTCATGTTAGATGGGTCGATGATTTTTCATAGGTGACTTACTCTCTTCTGCAGGAGTGCCGAATAGGATAACCTTTCCACCGAGTTTCTCCTCTCGAATGATTTCGGCTGTTGCGAGGGCTGCGGCTAGTGATGAAGAGGCGATGAGGTTGTGGCCGCAAGCATGGCCAAGGTTAGGCAGAGCATCTTTGTCTGTTAGCTTGGTTCGTTGATCAATTCATATTAGTTACTTACCATACTCGGCATTGAAGGAAACAATAGGTCCATCACCTTCACCTTCAAACACGGCCACAAAAGCGGTGCTGAAGTTGTAAGCTGACTTTGTGACATTCCACCCATCTTGCTCCTCAATGAATTCCGTCAGCAGCTTATGAGCTCTCTCTTCCTTCCATCCTAGCTCAGGGTTATCGTGGATCTCCTTGTTAATGGGCCAGATTTCATCCTTGATGGAGTCGATGTATTCATCAACAGCATCAAAGTAAGGACTAATACTCTCATTGCGGGCAGCAAGAGAGTTTGCGCTCGCGAGAGTTGACAGTACCAGAGCGGCTAGGGAGAGGTATCTTGGACTCATGGTGGCTGGTGGCTGGCAAAAGATGTAAAGGGTATGAGTCTGTCTTTATATCATGATCTACCATGATGAATGAGGTATATCTAAGACAAGCAACCTAACCATGACTATGACTATCCTGTCTGTGCGATTTTCAAAACAACCTTCCCTTTCTGACCAAATCTCGGGTTCGCCAAGATAACGGTGAGGAATAGTCGGGAATGAACGACTCATACTACATAATATCATTGTTAACATGCAAGAGGACAAGATATTCCGGATTTCTGGGACATGTCGAGCCACTCATATGAGGTTCCGACGTTGTATCCGGAGGTCAAATCAGTGTCCGTTTGTCGGCTTTGTGCCCTGGTTTGCGGGGTATGGGGATAGAGACCACTAACAATATGCTTGATTGTGGATTTGCGTCGTTCGTTGAATGCTTGCACGTCACAAGGATCATGGACGATTCAGGAAGGTCGTTTTGGTCTTGGCGGAAGTTGGCTGGTATCGCCGATGATCGGCGAACATTAAGAGAGGTTGGATGAAGCTATATCCATATCCACTTGACATGAGAGCAACTTTTTATTCAGGAGGTTATCAGGGCATGGTAATTGTAGGGGCTTTATCTGTGGAGTTGTTGTAAGTCACGGACATGATACCCAAAGCTGTCAAGTTGTCGGCAGATGGAGGGGATTGCCATGAGAAATTGACAAAGACGAGCGATGGTATGCTGATTAGTGCATGCAGTTAATTTAAGCTGATAGTTAGGTCGTAATAAGATACTAACTAATCTGATATACTCTATAATGAGCAATGGTGTTTATTCTACAGGCGGGGGTGTTACCCGAACCATGTCAATAGATTTGAAGTATTCACAGGATCAAGCTAGACTAGACCTATGCCATCAGTTGACTAGGAATACTTCCTAATCTGGTAGTTAGACAGCTGCTTGACTCGGTGAAGATCGTTGGCTATTGTACTATGAATGCCGAGGGACGATATCCGATCATCTATGCGTGAATATCATCGGCATGTAAAGTCGGCTTTTGTTGAATTAAATGATGTCACATTGTAATCCAGGCATACTAGTTGTCGTATAAGTAGCTGGACCGCATTAATAAGTGACGATGGACCAGCGGACTATTTGTGTAGTTGATATTTCCTACCTCGTTCTCCCGTCTTCTTGGGTTAATCGAGAATCACAGGATCGAATTTTGGGCACCTAAAACAAACCACACTGTTTTTTAGCGGCATATCGATAAATCTGTTGTGATATTTTTCCTCTTTTCGGACTGTCTCCAATACTTGGAAGTACTCGACAGCTGAACCAAGAATGAACAGTCAAGAGGATGACGAATGTCAAGAGAAGAATACGAAACATCAAGCAGAAACTCAGTTAATAACGCTATTTATCAGTCAACTCCAAGTCTCCTTCAACTCATCACAACACCTCCGTGGCGTAGATAACCTATCAAGTAAACCTCCATCGCATGACGCGAATTTTCTGACGCGTATCACTCATTACAGACCAGTAAACATGCCACCTGACGGATTTCAAATCAAGTACAGAAGCACCTGATTGACACCACAGACTACAGCCAACATGACATGATGTGACAACCTGCCAAGCATATAAACGTGATTGATACGCATACCTCAATTCCCCGCAGGAATTTATCCGTCGCCATTAACGATAACATACAACAATGACTACACTTCCACAAACAATGCGAGCAGCGCAATGGCGCTCTATCACAGGCGGGATCGAGAAAAATCTTAAAACGGTCGCAGATGCGGAATTACCGAAACATGCACTCACTTTACCAAGAGACCATACCCTCGTCAAGGTAGCCTACGCATCAGTCAATCACCTCGACTACAAAGTCGCCGAAATGCCTTTGGGCAGCCTTCTCTTTAGCAAACCATGTACACCTGGTCTCGACTTTTCAGGGACTGTCACGGCTACCAACAGAAGCGATCTCGAGGTCGGACAGCGTGTGTTGGGTCGTGCGGAATTGCCTACGGGTGGTGCACTAGCAGTGTACATCGTTGTGGGAAAGGCAGGTGTTGCGGCGTTATCAGCTGGTGTGTCGTTGAGGGATGCTGCTTGTGTGGGTATCTGTGGTGTTACAGCCTTGCAATGTCTTGCTTCCGTGAAGCAGGGACAAAAGGTTTTGATCAATGGTGGTAGTGGTGGTGTTGGATTATTTGCTATTCAGGTTGCAAAGACTCTGGGCTCACATGTCACGGCTGTTTCATCGGCGAGCAATGCTGAGCTTTGTCGGGGTCTTGGTGCTGATGAGGTTGTCGATTACAAGACTGGCGATATCGTCAAGACATTGAAGGAGAGAAACGAGGAGTTTGATTTTATTCTCGATACCGTCTTTTCAAGGCCTGATCTCTACTGGCAGAGCCATCACTACCTCTCTTCGTCAGGGAAATATATCTGTGTTGGACTTCCGCCACAGTTCAAGACTTTCAAAACATTGGCTGCTATTCATCTTCTGCCAAGGTTTCTAGGAGGCGGACGGAGGAGGTTTTCGTTTCATTCGGTTACAGCCAATCCTGAACATTTCACACAAGTTGCAAAATGGATTGAGGAAGGGAAGGTAAAGGTTGTAATAGACGAGGAATTTGATTTGGGGAATGCAGCGAGTGCGTATGAGAAGTTGAAGGCGGGAAGAACGAGGGGGAAATTGGTTGTCAAAGTGAGTGGCAAATGATGGGACATGGTGATGACGTGGATTGAGTGAGCTATAATTTGCTATTAGGGAAACCAAAATTGTCAATCTAGAAAGGAAGGGGTAAAAAGACATGAGCAAAAGTAATGTTGGAATTGAAAGTCGGCCATGCAAAAAGAAAATGTGATCCCCGAGACCTGGCTCGAACAGGTGGCCTTTCGGTGGATGCGAGCTATTACAGCCGAACGCTCTTCCAGCTGAGCTACTCGGGGAGTCATCTCTGGAAGATGGAGTAACCACAGGAATTGTTGGAGGTGTTTGAAATAATACTAGCTATATAGGCTTGTGTAATTATTGTCAGTTTTCGAAGCCTTAAGCCAATCGCTGATGCAGGTTGTTGTGCATACTATCAACAGTTGCCGTTTGCATCTATGTTTTTCTTATCAACATAGCATTGCTTTGCAATGGGAACTTGTTTCAGAAATTTATTCACATTGCTTTGGTATTATTGTTGCTCAACCAACATATGACTGTCGTATATTTCCTCGCTGCCATCGTCCTCGATTCTATCATTGTTTGCGTATCATAATAAACTGCCATTTGTCTTTCCACATTATCGCCTGGACACCTAAACCTTCCCCCAAAGCTTCAACCCCAGCTTCCTCCTCTTAACCTCCCTTCCAGCTATCAGAAACACCGTCCCCAAAGCCAAAGTACTTCCTGCGAATGCCTGCGCTCCCACGTACTTCCCTCCCTGGGCGGATATGATAGCTCCTTGAATAGGTGGCCCTATCAATACTGCAAAACTCACAATCGTAAAGATCATACCCATCCTCGTCCCTTGTCTGTTCGGATTCGTCGTCAACGCCGCCAAAGCAGCAGGAAACATGGCTTGAATACCTCCAGCATTAATTCCACTTATGGAAGCCCATGCGTACAGACCGGCTTGGGAAGATACGGCCATCCAGGCATACATCAGAAGAGAAAGGCATGCTGCTGTTGGGGCAAAGATGGTAAGTGTGCCGAAACGGTCTGCTAGAAAGTTGGGCAGAAGACGACCAATTGTGCCGACTCCGCTCATGATCATGATGAGATCGAGGGATTTGGCGTAAGTCATGGACTGGATGTCGCGGGCGTATGCGGCAACAAAGAAGAAGCCAAAGTATAAGCCGAGGAAGCACTGTTATCATGTTAGCGGCGTCAAAATTCCACCGACTGAGAACGTACACTGAATGTCGCAATTGCATAGAATGTATACTCAAGCTCCTTGAATGCGGCAAAATCGATAAATGGTCCCGTCTTACGAGGCGGTATTCTCGACTTGATCATCGCAATAGCGACGGCTAGTGTGCCAGCTTGGATGAACCCAATTGACCTCATTGCCCATCCAAAACCGACTTTGGGGAGAATTTGTCTCACAAGGATTGGAAAAACAATTCCACCTGTCGTGCTCCCACATGCTGTGATGCCAATAGCTATACCCCTCCGTGTAGTGAAATACGTCGAAACCACAGAGATCGCAGGACAGAATAGACATCCGTTACCGAGACCTATACAAATTCCCTGGGCGAGGAAAAGCTGCCAATAGGATGTACACACTGACGCGGTAAGGGAGCCGACGACAACAAGAATGGCACCGAGAATGATGGTGGGGCGGAGGAAGCCGGCGTCGGTGAGGCGGCCGGTGAAGGCGCCGATGAAGAGGAGAAGGAAGATTTGGAAAGAGCCGATCCAAGAGATGTCTGATGGCGGGCGATTGAGGAATTGGACGTAGTACGTTTGAAAGACACCAAAGGAGTTGACGAGGCCCCTGATTTGTTAGTTTTGTTTGTGAGTTGAGGGCATAACTTACCAAGTATTCATGACAACAAGATGTGTGCCCAGGACTAAAGAATTAGAAATAGGAATACAACAAAAAGGAGGCGAACATACCACACATCCACGCTCTTGTTCCACCATCAGGAGGTGGTCCAGGGTTCGCGCTGGCCCTTGAACTGATCCTACTCAGGATGCGATTTGGAAGACTGTGATTGTCTGTACTGTGTCGGAGTGTATTTTTGGGTTCGTGGTGAGGAGAATCGGATGTCTCTGACGTGACCATCTCATCCTGCTCTATCGCGGGGGGAGTAGATGACCCAGGTGGTTTTTCATTATCCATGATGACGTCTGATATGAAGTGTCTGGACTCGGGAGTATTTGGCGGAGAGTTTTGGGATGTGAGTGATTCAAGTTGTAATTAGAGCCATGCCCGTCAGTAGATTGATCAAGGAGCTGTTCTCGATTCACTTCCGTGACATTTGTTCAGCGGCAATCTATGAATCACGATAATGAAAAGAAAACGAGGAGTTTGACGATGCGCTGACAAATTATATGGTCGGGGAATAACTCGGAAAAGAAGAGTCGGGGGATGAATTCGGGAAAGGGGATGATCTTTAACTCACACTAACGAATTATCACCCCAACGTCCCCCACAATGCCCCCTTATCTTTATCTCTACTTTATCTTCATCCTAGATATTTTGCAGACACAGAGCGATACCGGCGATTGGGCTTAGTCAGGATTGTTCTGGCTCCGCAGGGGTTATCTTGAAAAGTTGAGTGCAGGGTAACTTGAATCGAATCAATCCATTGACATGAGTGAATTGTTGTTGAAAGAATGATACTGATTGGTGGTCATTGCGACGGTATTTCAACTTGGTGACTAGTTTGATCAGACTAACTTTCTTAAATATACAACTTATGACAAAAAAGCTTGGTGTTAATGAGTTTGGTGAGCTGGAACTGTGGTCGTGTTTCAGTGCTTCTACTGAAACCAATCTTGACTCTTTAGCTCGAACAAGTATCCATCAAGATTATTGCTGGAAAGGGTCATCAAGTTCACATTGAATTTGTCAACGTTCAAATTAAATCTAGCTGTATTCCCAAAGTGTCTATTCAATGTTAAGTCTACTCGTCCCCATAGTCAGTCCCAACATCATGAGGGTACATGTCCTCCAGAATCTGCCAGATCCTTCGTCGATTGTTCAACCCAAATGGAATATTCAATCCCACTTGTTTATAACTCCACGGCACAGGGAATCTCTCGTCCTCCTCGTTTGCCATAGTAACCGGACACATGAGTTGACGAACAAGTTTCTCCCAATCCCAGTTTCCCGAAGCGGCCTTATCGTCGACTGCTTGGACATCAAGATCCCAGAGGAAGGGAATTTGCAACAGGAGTTGTTTCCATTGGGACTGGGGGATGAGATAGTTGCATTCAAGTGATACCGGAGGAAGTAGAACCTTGGACAAGATCTCATCCTTGGTCTCTTGTGGTAAGTTTTCAAACTTTTCCTTGGATTCATCATATGAAGTTTTTGTGACCTTTGTCTCTTCCAAGTTGGAGAGTATACTGCTGGTCAAATCGGGGATGTACAATGGATCATCAAGCCACTATTCAATTAGTATGTTTGTATAATATAGGGTTATTGACTTACCCATTCTTCAACTGATTTATCATAGCTGACTTGCTCTCCAGGTATGGCATCTGTAGGGATGTAGTACTTTCTCAAACTCAACTTGATCGGCTCTCCCGGTGCATTCTCTGGGATATAGGGCAGAAAAGATGAGAAAATGGGTCGATCAGCCAAAGACTTCGTACATCGTCGATCCAGAGTCAACCATAAATCCCCAATGGTCTTGATTCGTGCTTGTTGAGATGTCTCCATGACCCGCGATGCAAGATCCTTACATGCAGCATGGATACCGAGATTCCACCGTCCAGTACTCTCAGGATCGGCATCGTCTTCTCCATCTTCCATCTGAATATCAACCTTCTCCTCATCAGGAAGTGCAACCATGCCTGCAGGATCCCATGTCGCCAGTCCGGGTTGACAATGGACAGTATGGTCAGGAACAGTGGTTATGCTGGGCGGTTTCATGTCTGCAGTCCAATGAGGTCCCGAGATGATGATCGAGGACGCCCTCCACATATCGGGCGACCATTTTGATGAACCGATATCTTGAAGTCTGTCTTTAGAGTAGGATTCGTAAAGACGGACGGCACATATGGTGCACATAAGGTATTCGCTTGAGGTGGCCATGGTGGGTAAACTGGCGTGAATGGCTGTGGTGAACCTGAGTTGGAACAATCCTCCAAAAGGTTTAAGAAAAGATAGAGGAGCTCGGTTGATCCGTAAAAACAATGGAACACCCCTTGTCAACGTCATTGACCAAGGCAGATGATGTGAAGATCAAAATTAAATCTCGGGAGTATTCAGTGGCTTGATCAGAATCAGCGGCTGTGGCGGCGGCGTCTCGGGATGTTTCAGAGCCCAACGATGAAGGCTTCAGAGGGCTCGGCCGGACTGACAGGGGGAGGATGACGAATGTAGAGATTTAGGGGGGTAGTGGAGAACTAATTCACTGGATTACAGGGGGTGACTGTTGTGGTTCTACGGGCGGATCTTGGGGGCCATAAACAAGGCAGAGTTTTCTCGTCAAGATGATGTAGAAACACGAGATGATGGATATTAAAAAGCCTGAGCTGTGAGCAAAGTTGTTTATGTGTTACAGAAATTAATTCTATTTTCAAGAGTTGGTGTGATCATCAATATCCGGAACTCACAGCCTACTCGGCCCTACCAGGATCTCGATCCTCACGCGTAGTGAAACGAGGATCAGCCTCGCGGCAATTGGCATGATTCCATTGCACGTGTAGCGTAACCTCGAGAAATCATTTCCTTCGTGAAGCGGACCATAAGCACAGAGAATCATGCAAGTGAGATTTTCACTTCCCTATATTTCTTTTTTCCCTGTGCACGTTGCACGTACAAAAACACTCAGCCTAACGAGTGGACACCCCGAGGGACCGAGGACCCTTGAGATTCCATTCGCAGATTCATCTTGATCCTCATCTCTGATTAGTTGACTGTTGGCCATTGGTAATGGAGTCCCCTCACATCACAATTACAGCCCTAGTTGCGGAACGCTGTAGCCGTTTTGATGTGGTAGCCCGTCTTACTACGTGCTTACTACGTGGTAATGTAAACTGTCTTTAGTCCTAGAGTGAGATGCTCATGCTGGCCTGTGCGGTTGGTTCTGAAACGAGGTTTAATCTTGTGCCTGCATTAGTCTTGGGTTCAGAGGCGGAGAATGGATAATCTGTGGCCTTGTGGGCTTTAATGCACAAATCCTTTTGTTTCCTTTTGTTTGCTTACTGTACAGTACCTTGTCCCCAAAGACCGACCAAGACTTGCCGGGCACTCCGAGGGAAACAAAAGCTTTGCTGTGACGGGCCGTTCATATCCACTCCGCAATCTTAGATCTAATGTATCCAGCGTTTCATTCAAATATCAACTTGTGGGTTTGCAAAAGGTCTACAGCAGATAGTGGGGGAGCTGAATGTCATCCTCTGCCTTGCCTTCCTTCGGATGTCCTATCTCATCCAGTCTTCCCAGAAGGGTCTCTTGTTGCGCCGTCACTGTTAAGGCTGACATTGCTTCAAACATCCATTTGTGGTCCGTGTTGCCTTTCAAACATCACATCTCACTCTTAACACAGCAGACCAACGCTGTGACCAGATAGACATCCTCAAATCTCTCAAGTTGAGGCTGAGTATCAAGTCACAGCCCATATCACTTTGGGGATACCGATTTCATCCTTCTGGTGGAACCATCCTGCATGGATTCGTGAAAAGAATCTGCCGCAGTAGCATTCTGTACGGCTCCATGCATCACCCTTGCACACGGCTCAAGGTCTTCCTTCGATTCAAGGGTCCCTCAACAATGCCATGACCATGTAACCTTTGTAGATTACCTCCATTCATTGTATCCCCATTTGCCATATCCTACAAATACTCCTCCCCGGATCATCAATCATGATGTTTCTCAGTCTGTTCCCCAGCTCCAGCTCTCTGGCCTTCTTCCATCTTTCCTTATCTATTCATTCACTCACTCATTCGTTCTTTTGAAGCTTCCTGCTTCGTCCTTTCGCTATGAAGAGCCTTCTTGTCGTGCTCTGGGCCGCTGGTGCTCTGGGTGGCAAATGCCGCCCTCAGCAGCCCGGCCTCTCATCTGATAGCACCTCTGCTACCGATGCTTATGCTGTTTCTTCTACCGATGATGGTTCACACTCTTTTGCCACATCCGAAGCTTCCACATCCAACTGGCTTCCAGGTGGTGACTCTACCACCGACGTTTACTATACCCCCACTCCTTCTGCCTCTGGCATCCCTGGAGATGGTTCAAACACAGACACTCAGACCGAGTCTGAGGTTACAGACTCTCAGCCCACCGATTCTGTGACTGACGTCCCTGGAAACACTGATGTTTCTGGATCTTTGACCGAGACACTTACTGGATCCGCTACCGACATTATTTCTTCTGATGTCTCTGGGGGAACTCAGGATGCCTCTGCTACAGGCACTGAGACCAACACCGAGACCGGCATTATTGGCACTGAGACTGGCATCGCTGGTACCGAGACTGGTATTGCTGGTACTGAAACTGGCATTGCTGGTACCGACACCGCCACCACTTCCGACGTTGCAACCGAGACCAACACTGACGCCACGAACACCGAGACTACTGGCACTGAGCTTGGCAATGAGACCTCTGCCGGAACCGCTAGCGGTACTGAGACCAAGACTGATATTGATGTCGGCACTGAGACCCAGACAGCTGGTACTCAGAGCACTGAGACTGAGGGTGGCAATGAGACCACTGCCACCGGCACTGAGACGGGTACTGAAACCCAGACCGGTACCGAAACCGAGATTGGCAACGAAACCACTGCTACTGGTTCCGATGCTGTGACCGCTCCCGGCACCGAGACTGGTACCGAGACCAGTGCTGTCACTGGTACCGAGACTGGTATTGAGACCGGCACCAACACTGGTGTTGCTACTGGCACTGAGACAGCCACTGATGCCGAGACCAAGACCGGCACCGAAACCGAAGGCGGTAACGAGACAAACACTGCCACTGGTACTGAAACTGGTGTCGAGACCAACCCTGCTGCTACCGAGACTGGTACATCCACTGGTACTGAGACTGAGGGCAACGACACCCAGACTGGTACCGAGACTGAAACCGGTGCCCAGACCACTGCCACTGGCACCGAGACTGGCACCGAGACCAACGCCGTCACCAACACTGAAACTGCCGGACAGCCCGATAACACAGATACCACTGCTAGCGGAGACATCACCACTGCTTCCGATGCCACTGCCACTGACTCTGTCACTGACGGTGTTTCTGCTACCGAGTCTGCCACCGAGTCTGTGACCGATACTGCGATTGGGAACACCGAGACTGGCACTGATGCTACCCAGACTGAGGGTAACACTGAATCTACTACTGAATCTTCAAACCCCGACTCCACCACTGAGGCCGGAAACCCCGAGACCACCACAGAGTCTGATACTGAGTCCAAGACCGAGACTGATGCTGAGTCTACCACCGAGGGAACCAACCCTGACTCCACTACGGAGTCTGCTGGTTCCGAGTCCACCACCGAGGCTGGTTCTGAGCCCGAGACTACCACAGAGTCTGGCAGCGCCGAGTCTACTGATGTTGGTGGCAATGAATCTACTACGGAGTCATCTGGAAATGATGACACCACTGCCGCCCCCGAGTCTACCACCGAGTCCGGCTCCGTCCCTGAGTCTACCACTGTGTCCAACTCTCCTGAGACTACTGATGATGCCAATGAATCCACCACCGACTCCATCCCCTCCCAAACCTCCCCTCCTGAAGCTTCCATCACTTCTGCCCCTACCACCACTGAATCTGATGATGCTTCCATCACTGCTACTCTGACTCAACCCCCTGATGACTGGAACCCTGTTACTGTCTCCGATCACCCTGAATGGACTACTAACACTTGGGTCACCACCACTTCTGAGGGATCTAGTGAGCCTACCATTGTTCCTGTCCTTGTCGGCTGCCCTGGATGTGGCGGTTCTGGCGGTGGCATCATTCTCTTTGGCTTCCCCAAGATTACCGGCACTCTCTTCAAGTTCCCCGGTTTCCCTAGCTTCTCTTTCCCTTGCATTCCCCCTGGCTGCAGCACCCCCCCCAAGACTCACTCTGAGGATGGTGACAACGATGATGACGACGACGACGACGACGACGACGACAAGTCTACCCAGACTGAGGAGCCCTCAAGCACTTGCACTGAAGAGGTCACTGCTAGTGATTGCCTTGTCGCTTGTACCACCTACACAGGTCCATCTGAGGCTGAAGCTACAGAGGACTGTAGCACAACATGTACAGCCACATACACCGGTTGCAGCGCCACCGGTGTTACTTCCACCACATCGGCCGAAGCCTGCAGTGCTACTGGAGACGAAGCCTGTCTTACCTGTGCCGAGAGAATCGATTGGGGTCCTGATGAGGCCAACGATCCTACCTGGGGAGAAGTTGGGGAATCCGATGGTCTTCGAAAGAGAACTTCGCCCGCCGCTCCTGTTGACAAGCTCGGAGATGTTAAGAAGAAGCGTTGTGGCGTTACCAAGCAGGTTGAGTTCCCCGAGTACCTCTCCGGTGGTGATGTCTGGAACCTCGAGCCTATCGCTTCTGGCAGTGCCGAAGATGTCATCACCAGATGGTACACAACCGAGAAGGATGCCAACTGTGTCATCTCTCTCAAGCAGGTTGACTACACTGCCTATAATCCTTCCTTGAAGAAGACCAATGACCACGTCTACGAGAAGAGTTGGCTCAAGGATTACTTTGCTTTCATCCTCGATGACAGCTCTCCTAGTGTTCAGGGTGTTTCTTCTGGCTCTCAGGACACCATCAAGTGTGATGACTTGGACTACTACACTGATGACAAGGATCCTGACCCGACCAAGCCTAACAAGCTTGCTGATGTCTTCAACACATTCCCTGGTGTTACCACTTTCCTCGATGACTTTATCGCCATGGATGACTACGTCAACTCGGAGACCAAGGTATGTCTGATGAATGGCTATCCCGGCATTTTACTAACAGGAAACAGGGCAAAGTCGCAAACCCCGAGGAGATTACCGTTCGTACCAATAAGATTCTAAAGACCGCTGCTGGAAACCCCAGACGTGTCGTGACCGCCAGTACCAAGTGGTCTGATGCCGAGAAATGGATCGAGGAACAGCTTCAGTTCCTCGAGCTTCTCGCCATTGGTATTGAGATGATCAACGAGCCCAAGGCCATTGATGCTATCCAGCGACAGAACGAGCGTATCTGGAAGGCACTGTAAGTGATCAAACAGGTGGTTTTGAGACGTATTTTTACTAATACATCAACAGCAAGAAGATTGACGATGATGCCAAGTGCAAGGGCGATGTTGCTGTGACAAACAAGGTCTGGTCTTTTGCTGATCGATATGTGGCCTACGCCGAGGAGCGCTTCGCCGGAACTTCTTCTTTCTCTATCAACCCCGTCACCCAGAAGTCCAGTGCTGCCTTTATCGCCCATCTCACGACCAACTTGGCCAATGCCAAAACACCCAGTGGTAACACTGTTGCGGCCAAGAAGCTCTCCGACTTCAACTCTCGATTCAACAAGCTCAAGTCTGCCACCTATGAAGTTTCCATCACCTGGAACTGGTCTTTTGTTACCAAGCGAGATGAAGACGTCAGGGCTTGTGTTCGACCTACTCTCACTACTTCATCGGAGATCTCTTCCTTCACTACATCCATCCGAACTACAGCTAGTGACGAGGATACTACGACTGCCGAGGAAGAGACTACCACCCAGGAGCCCGAGCCTACCACTACTCAAGAGCCCGAGCCCGAACCTACTACTGTCCAGGAGGAGCCTACGACCGTAGGAGAAGAGCCTTCTGTTCCCACTACTCCTCTCAGCCGCCAGGACGTTGTCTGCCACAACGAAGATGACTTCCCCGGTCACGCCGACATCCAGGGCGGTGACCAGGACAAGTGGTCTACCGAGTTCAGTGGTCTCAGCGGCCCCAACGGAAACGACGAACTTTCCGATGGATCACCCAAGATTGAGCTCGACAAGACCGACAAGCACGGTGTGTCTTACCACTACGAAGTCGAGTGGATTTCGGGCTGTGTGACTGAAAAGTCCAGCCAGAACTTCCGATTCCCTCTGGGTAACGGAAGCATCGTCACGGCCTACTTGGCTGTGAGAGAGTCGTACACAAAGTGTAACAATGGCGGTGTTGGTGGTACCAACCAGATTGGTTGCTTGAAGTATACCTTTACTGGAGCAAAATAAGCGCGTCATGCGATGACTTAAATGATTGTATATATTCGATTCTACTTCCCGGGAATAGGCCTGGGATTATGACTATTTAGATGTAACTGCGAATAAACTTGGAAGCGTACCATGTTACAACGCCTAGAGCCAACCATGTGAGCAAACCTCTTGTTATGACAATGATCTTCACAATTCTAAAAACCTTTGCCTCGTTGACCCAAGGGAACGGTTCATCGGGGACATCTTTGCCAAGGAATTCACACAATGGCTTCCATCCATCCTCAGCTTTGAATTCAAGAATGGGCCTTCCTCTCTTCCTGGTCTCTTCCCTTACCTCGTCGTAGTAGGCACGGTACAATTCTGGAGAAAACACAGTATCCGCATTCCATTTCTCCTTGACCAGTTTCACAGACTCGAGATTCAGCTTCCACCATAGTCGATCGTTTGGCCAGAGCATACATGTCCACTTAAACCAATACGTGAAGAAAAACCCCAAACTGGCGTGACAACTCTTTGCCCAGATCTCGGGACTAGGTCGGCCGTTGAGAACAACCTTGGCATCAGGATACATGTCCATTAGATCGGGAGTGAAGAATATGGATGGGAGATCTGTAATTGCAGCGTGGCCTCTGACGAGTTCCCCGATTAGTTTCTGTGGTTTCTCGGTGTTCTTTTCTTGGATGGCCGCTAGCAGCAGGCGTTCACGGGACAAACGCGGGAGGATCTGGGCCATATGCAGACATGGACCGAAACCTAGTCGTTCAAAGGCAGCCTGCATGGATGAGGTGGCCGCTCGAGGGACACCTGCGCCAATAACTAGGAGAGGCCGAGTGTTTTTGTCATCGTACGTGACAGGTCTATCATCAGTGATGAAGCGCATGGTGAGACAGAGTTTGGTGTATTGAAAGTGACAAGGAATAACGACTCTGCGAGGTTTCGTCATTTTATACTCGTTCAATCCTTTTCTTTGGGATTCCCTGCTTGGAGTGAGACAATCCCGCTGACATAAGATGTCTCCTTTTAGCAAAGTCCGCGGTTGAATCTGACCATAACGGAAAATTCCTGCAAGAATCTTACCACGCTATAACAAATACGCAATCATGTGCATCATGGTGGGTGACATATTGTGCTCATTAACTCTTGATGGTATCAGTCTATCTATGCCTCGCTATCCTTGAACTTGCCCAACTTAAGCAGCTTCTTTGCATTATCCCTGCCAATCTTTTTCTTGTCCACCGTGTTGATGGCCAAACCGTCGTACCACGTACACGCATCGGCAAAGTTCTCGAATGGATAATCAATAGAGAAGAGAATACGGTCAGCGCCGACCTCGCCCAAACAGAATTGCAGAGTGGAGGTTGAAAAGTGTCCACTAGTCGTGATCCATAGGTTTCGCTCAAAGTATTCCCTGATAGTGAGCTTGCAAGAGAGACCGAGAGGCTTCTTGATATCCTCGAACCAGTGGTTGATTCGCCACATGTCAAAGGGAATGTGCTCTCCAAGATGTCCAAGAATAACCTGGAGCTTGGGATGGCGGTCGAAGACACCGTTGGTGACCATACCGAGAACATGAAGACTGACACCCTGAGCGAAACTGAGAGGAGGTCCGATCAACCAGCTTCGCTTGGCCCAGAGCTTCTCGTGAATGCTTCCCGTGGGGTTACGGGGGTGGAGATAGAAGGGGACGTCAAGCTCCGTAACGGTCTTCCAGAAGACGTCCCAGTCCTCGCCGTCGTAAAAGACCATGTCGTCTCCATCAGGACCAGCTCGCTGGGTGTCGTTGACCAGAGCACCCTTGAAACCATACTTTGTGACACAGCGTTTTAGCTCCTCAGCAGCCTGGTTGGGGTCATGCATGGAAAGAGTGCTGGAAACGTTAGTGTTTATCTTGACAAGTACAGAATGAGGGGACTTACGCAAAAGCACCAAATCGGTCAGGGTGGTCCTTGATCTGCTCTGCGATATAATCGTTGACCTCAACAGCCAGATCCTGAGCCTCCTTGGGGTCCCAGACATCTTGCACGCCGGGGGCTGTGTATGAGAGAATAGTGTAGCCAACACCGTGCTCATCCATATACTTGATGCGCTGGTTGGTGATGTCGTTGATCTCAGCAGCATGCTTGTTGGGGTCCACGGCAAAGAGGCCGGCCCACCAAGTTGTGCGCTCCTTGAATCTGGGGAGGGCAAAGGCCTCTTCGAGAGCAATCTTTCCGTACATTTTGTAATTGGTGGGTAGAGATGGGGAATATAGAATGGTATGGAGATGGAAGTTGAGTTGTTCTGGAAGTTGCTGAGTTATATACAATGGATATGCATCATAAGGAGTAGCTCGGCTTTCGGGCTTAACTGCTTGAATATCTCCCCGTGGGGTCACGGCTGTAGAGCGCGGATGTGTTGAAATCCCATTTCGGCGGATGTATGAGACAAGCATCCATAGCGGTGGCATTCAATGGTGTAGTGTGGTGTGGATGACCAGTAGAATTCTACAGTGCCCGTCGCAAGTGCAGGCGGAAGAAGATGCGCCATCCGCCGGCTTTTGGGAGTTGAAAAAAGTGCGAATATCCTGCGGATACGGTAGAAACATGGACTTGTAGCCGATGAGAAAGCGGCTTGATGATGAAGGACGATCACCCCAGATCCGACGGAGGCTAAGATGCGGGGAAGTGGAGGGCTTGTTTATCTGACATGAACCCCTTAAGCGATGTGGAGGGGCGCGCAGAGGGACGCTTAGAGGGGGCTGGGGACGCTCTGAGGCGGCTTGTCCAGTCGGACATTGTGCTAGACTGTGATGTGGAACGAATGGCTGGGAGTTCGGTGATGGTAGATATGATTGACCCCATATTGGTGATTGGGTTAGGACTGTGAAACTCAAGTCGTCAATTGAGGAAACAAGTTCAATCATTCCCTTCATTATGTTCGACTAAACAGCGCAGAAAAGTAAGCGGTGATATGAAAGGAGATTATTCAGAATGCATACTTGGACAAGTAAAGTCCGCCGTCGGATCTTGCGACGGAGGCCCACCGCTACGACACTGGAATAGCCAACGACATAAAATTTGATGATGATATTCAAAAGATTTATATATTTAACTGGTCAGTTGCAATTCCGGATGTACTATAGCATCAAAGTAATCTTTGTTGTGAAAAAACAGCATTGCGTTTGCCCACGTTGCCTTTGTGGTACGGCATCTGTATAAGAGGAGCTGGACTTCCAGAAGGACAACAAGCGATGAAGTTTTGAGCGTCAGAGCACCGATACAGGGGCTGGAAATAGAGTCGATGGCTCAGATTACTCAAACATAACGACTTGAGAGACTGGCAGCAAATAGACGCTGGGGTGGTGACTACGGAAGAAACGAGATGGAGTCAGGTTCCATCGTCAGGACGTGGAAGAATAAACGACATTTATGTATTTTGTTTCAGAATGATTCTATACCTACAGTGCCTTAGTGACTAAGGGCTTATACTAATAAAACACAAAGGAAGTCTATCACAGCCCTTCTCAAACCCGTACTCTGCTCCGCGTACGGACAGATGTCCGTCTGATACGAGTTTACTGCCCAACCAAACTCGCCCTAGACCACTCAGCATGCATATATCAGACCACTTGAACCGATAGATCGGACAATGGATGTCGTAGGGCTGAAGAGGTGGTGTGAAGGCAACAAAGTTGATCTGGAGAACGTGGCGAGCCAGTCACTGGTGAAGATATTCCATGGCTATGTGGTTTATAGACCAATCATGCATCAGAATGTGCCAGTCGGACACTTGGCTATCAAATACATAGCTTCGTCATGCTTCAGGTGAACGGATGCGTTTTCCAAGTCGGCCACTGCTTGTGCAAGTGTGGGAGTGGAGGTCTGCACCGGAGTGAAACTGGGCATGTCTCGTTATTTGTGATTATGTGTAACAATAGAAGCGCGGTATCTTGATCCGTAACTACTGCGCTTTCGGTACTCTTGTATTGAAGTCAACGGTAGACTATCCTATCCCAGAGTAAGCAGTCAGTAGCATCATTGCCAGGCCAGCCACGGACAGAGGTTGATAACTCATGTAAACGCTTTTAAAGACTATACGGGTATACTAAATGCTCATCCATCCAATTATCTTCCTTAAGCTGCCCCAATGATAACACCATTAGGCAGCTCCATACCAACCGGCAATCCGCACAGGAACTTGCCAGCAAACTTCTTGCCCTGCTGCTCTGCTAGCTTCTCCTCAATATCCTTGTACATGTCATATGCGTTCATCTCCTCAATGGTCAAGACCTTCTTGGCGTCCTCGACCTTGTACGTAGGGCAGTCCTTGTTGACAGAGAAACCTGAGTTGTTAGCGATTGTCCTATTATACAAAGCACCTAGAAGACTTACCAATTCGCTCATTAATATTGTAGGCTGCCTTGGCTGCAGCAGCTTGCACACGGGTGGCTCGAGGCAGACGGACCTTGTCGTAAACCTCAAGAGCCTCAGCAACGTTTCCGTTGAAGTATGTCTTATTGAAAATGATGCCCAATGCAGCAGCATCTTCAATAGCCATGCAGGCACCCTGACTCTGGTGAGGCATCATGGGATGTCCAGCATCACCAAGCAGACAGACATTACCCTTGTGGATGTAGGGGTAGGGATCGTGAATCCACAGACGCCAGGGCTGGATCTCCTTGCCGATAGCGAGGTGCTTGAGAACATCGATGTTGAGGTTGGGGTAGGGCTTGAGAAGCTCCTCGACAGGGCGATCATCGGAGCCCCAAGCCTGGTTGGTGTAGTCGCCCTGCTCTCGAGGGAAGAAGCAGTAGTATGAGAGAAGCTTTCCACCATTGCAGGGAGACAGGACGATCTTGTCCCACTTGCCCTCCTGGCCACCCCAGTACTCAAGAGCACTGTCCTTTGAGTAGTCGACAAGGCCAGCCTTGACGGCATCCTCGGTCATGACGTTGCAGTGCAGACAGCTGGAGTCTGCAGGTCGCTTTGCAGGGTTAATACCAATGATACCACGGACAGCTGATCCGATACCATCTGCACCAACAATGAGATCGTGCTTAGCTGTAACACCGTTCTCAAAAGTAATGATGCCTTTAGGGATATCAATAGAACGGCACTGGATACGTTAGTTGATAGCTAGATAAAACACAGGCGCTAGACTTACTCTGTGGTTCACCTTCAACGTCGCAGGTGTGCCCTCTCCCTCCTCACCCAAAGCTGTGTCCTTGAGCATAGCGTGCATATACTGGCGATGGAACATGTTGTAGACATAGCCCCATCGCTCCTCGTAGTCGCTCAAGTCATACACGCTAACAGGCTCACCCGTCTTCCAATCCCTGTTGATAAGGCTCTTGAGAACGACGGGATCACCCTTTGAGACGTCAACGCCCCATTCGTGTAGCCATCGAGTACCGTTAGCGGCGCAAGAAACTGAGGCGCCGACTTCACCGGCGTAATCTGACTTCTCGTAGATGGTAACTTCGTGACCGGCGCGTCGGAGAGCAATGGCAACAGACATGCCACCAATGCCACCGCCGACAACACCAACGTTAAGACGCTTCCAACCAGACATTTTGATGTGAAGATGTGTTTGATGAAAAGTGAAGTTGGTGAGTTGTCAGATGGTTGATTGATTGGGTTGATGATTGATTGATGAATGTCACGACAGAAAGTGGTTATTATAGATGACAACATCCATCTCAAACCCGTCTTAACCCATCGTCAGCCGCCATCACAACGCCCGTCGACACCAAGAACGCAACCGGTTTTCCCACATCCAAACATGACATTGTACGGCTGTTGAACCATGCACCACCAATAGCGATGTGCCGAAAGCGACCCTCCCTTATCGGAAGTCGTACAGACAAGATTAGCGGCTGAGAGGAACATATCCGCTAGCGTCGGGTAACGCACCACCAACTGATATCCGATGAGATGGTAAAGCCTGGGGAGATAGTGTACGGATGATAGGATGCACGGAGAGTGCGGATGTGTTATCGAGCAGGGCTCTCAGCTCGAGATAAGCTACCTTGTCTTGACTGGATGGGGTACAGGGTCATGGAGCAGTGAAGGATGGAAGTTCGTGATGTTGATTCAAGGTTCATTATTGACATACAATCATACAGCTAGACTACAACTAATAGAGACAACCCTATGAAAGAAATGGAAAACTATCCCACTGTGAAATATTCAGACTATCCCAATCCAGACAAAGATCGCCAGGCTCAAGCGGTGGAAATCCCCAACCCTCCAGCCCTTCATCCTGTTTGCTAGGTGATTCAAAAAGTTCGACACTTTTCATCATTGTGGCATCTTCAGTCGGTTGTGTATCGGTGACTGGATTTAAACTAAACATTTTGGAAACATAGCGGCTTCTTCCCGTGGAAGATTCACGTGCTCGACGTCTGGCGATGGCACTTGATAGAGTGGTAAGGATGTCGAGGTAGTGTGTGGCCTGGGGACTTTGAATGGATAGAAAGCGGAGGACGTCGCGGGTGCCGTGGAAAGCAGTTTCTACTTCGTTGTCGACAGCGGGTTTCGCAAACATTTGGAAGCCGAGTACCAATCCGGCGGCAAATACAAGTGCTCTGAAAATCGTTAGTATGGGCTGAAGACGTGGTGAGATATGCTTACTTCATGATACACATGTTCCCTCGCAGAAGGCCTGCCGAGTATGCTTCAACGCATGTCTGCGCCAAATACATGGCTGCATCTAGGCACGCCGCTGTAAGATGGGAATAGGCATCCCTCCCGTTTGGTTGCGCAGTAAGTGCCGAGATCAACAGGGGTCGAGTAACCAGGGTGACGGCAAAGTAATAAAGACAGGACACATGGACTTTTCCGATGGTTCCAGTATGTGAAGTCGACGTTCCAGGGCTTGGCTGTTCGCTAGATTGGGCTGAGGTCCATACAGAAGCAGGGAGCTGACGTTTCCACGCCTCGATGTCTTGGAGGAGCTGCTCGATTATAGGTATTGAAATGGCTTTCTTATCGTACAGTTTGCTGGTAATGTCGTTGACGATGGCAAGAATGCTGTAGGCGGCGAGAAGGCAGTCTGTTGCATGGTCACCTGGTTTGACAAGTTTGAAAAGGCTAGTCTTTGCTCCTGTGGGAACACCAGCGGTGGCGGCCGGTCTTCCTAGAATTGAATTGACGAGTTTGTCAAGAATGCATACGCTCATCCAAATACGAAGCCTGTAAACGTTAGCAATTGTTCTGTTGCTATTGTCGGTGACTTACCTCGACTGGTTCGCTTGTCCTGGATCAGCGTATGAATCCAGGCTATGTAGACCCAAAGCAAGAGCTGCTCTCACAGCAATTCCGAGATACATGAATGCTGCGTTCCTTCGGCACTCTCCCAGCATGTAGAATGCCATCAGGAGAAAGACACGCACGAGGTCAATATCGGGATCTTCCAGAAAGCACGCAAAAGCGTCTCGACGAGCTTCACGGAAGTGGGCTTGACCAATTGTCTGGGCAGAGGAGGGAGAATCGCATTGGGCTCCAATCGCGATGACGAGACCAACTGCAGCTCTCTTCAAAGGTGGAAGATTTGGGGCCGGGGAGTCGTCGGGAGGGTTGATGAGGGATTCTAATTCTAGAGGGTCAAAGAGGTGGAGGAGAGCTTCGGTCTGGTTGAGGTTAGGGAAAGATTGTTGATGGGATCAAGCGACTGACCACAGAGTAGTAGCACCGTAAGTAGTTGAGCTTCTGCTCTCGAGTGAGATTGATGATGGTGGATGGTGAATTGGGCGCATCAACTGCTTGTGGCGACTCAATTTCGAGCATAGTGTCGCTTTTGTCATTGTGAGAAAAAGGCGACGGTCCGATTTGTTGTGATACTGAACTTCGGATCACGTTGAGGAATGATATGGATGCAGCCCCCCCAATGAAGACTACTGATGTCAGCGGAATGACCGTTGTAATGGAAGTGTTCTTACCTCGTTCACCACGAAGATTTCGTAGCATTCGGGAGGGATTTGTTGAACAATTGTCTGTTGCAGCAGGTTTTGAGGCATTGCACTCTTCGCGATTTGATTCAGACGGCGACATTGGCTGGAATTGATTGTCCTCTGTGACAATGCTTGATTGACAATCGCTCGGTAATTCCCTCTCCGGACTCAACAATCCAGGGATATCCTGAGACCATGACTCTGTCGCTGACCCAGCATTGGAGGCCGATCGAACACTTGTCTGCGTTCTTGCTCTAGCTCTCGACCCGCGAGGCGCATAAGTCATGAAACAGTTTCTCTCAAGACCGCGACGCTGGCATTGTGTGCATGGTGCTGTACCACTACATCTTTTCTTTGTTTCCCGGCAGAGACTGCATGCTTCTGCAGCTCTTTGGCGTTGATGGGCAGGGACTTTTGGACGAGGCATGATGTAGTTATTCGGTCAGCGCAATAACCGTTGAAGATGTTGGAGACGGATTCCAGGAGTGCTGGGGGTGGGGACGCGAGTAGATATTATCGGGATGCGATTACGTTCCCCCCTGTTCACCGGGGAGTGTGCTTCCCCCGCAGCCGTGAGGTTCGGGAGATAAGTGTCTGATAGCTTGATAGGGACTTGACGGTGAGTGGTTGATCAAGGTTCCAGGGTCTTTGGTAGTACAGGTGTCGACCTCTTATCCGAGGGAGGGGAAGATGATTATGTCTGTGCAAGGCTATTGGGCTTGGTTATCGGTCTAGTCTATCTGGGCTTGGACTTGATAAGCTGCACCCCGCATTTCGAATCATGTGCGGTGGAGTAACGTGTCAAGCCGATAAAGGAGTGTGAGTGTCTTGGTTCTCTTGACTTACCCTGCTGGAGGTTGGATTGAAACACGAAGTGGAAGGAGGGCTGGTGAAGTTGCAATTGAGTGTCTTGAGAATCCATGATGTCAAGTGAACTGTAAATGATTTATTAGAATTTGAAAGAATGAGGTACATATCCTAATAGATTGAGTATCTCGTGTACAGTTCCGCTACTATCATCGACTCGGGCGAGATCCGACCCTGGATTTCGACATCCACCGATAAGCGGATCTGGACAAAAGCAATTCTTCTCTTGCAATCATCTCTCTAGACCAGCATTGCTCTATATAACATCGTCATCAACACCATTCCAACTTAGCGGTTGACTTACCAATAACATCAAAGCACAGCCATCAACAAATAATCTAATTGTACCATGCCCGTCTACGCAGACATCACCAAACCACCACCCCTGCTTCCAGCCATTCAATTCACAACAGTCCGTAAAGGACTTTCTCTGCTCTTGCCCCTCTCGCGTCGAGGTCATGGCCCAGGTCTGGTCGTCTTACAAAAAGAACAGCAGGACCCTCTGGCATATCATGAGGGCGCACCATCGGCTATGATTAAATGGGCTGAGGAGGGGTACACGGTTGTTCAAATTGACTCATCTGCACTGGACAATGAGGTTGACGGCATTCTCAAAGAAGCGATTTCTATTCTCTCGTCAAATGAGAAATGTGAGCCAAAAGGAAAGGTTGGCCTCGTTGGTATGTGTTCACTCATTGCTTGATGTTCAAGAATACTAAAATTGATAGCGTATGACCCAAGCTTGTGGAACATAATTGCCTCACAGCTCTCTCAAGTCCCAGAAATTGTAGCGTCCATCATCTACACCGACGTGCCAAACCTCGACAATCTGGCAACACCGGACATACCAATCCTACATCATGTCGCTGGACAACCCGCCGCATCCGTGATACGAGCACCGTCTTCTCGGTACACGTACCCAAAGATGGAGAGTTATGCCTTTGCCACGCACAATCACGACCACTTCCATTATGTGACTGAATCTGTATCTCACAGCAGGAGTCTGCAATTCCTCAAGAAGCTTATGGATGGTCCATACTTTGACCTTGAAGCGATCTGGGATGAACACACCTACTATGAGTTTGCTGATCGGTCTGTTGAGCATACGATGAGCACAATGGTTCAAGAGCCCTATGTGAATCACGTTCCAACGGTGAGTTTTACTTATATCATTGAGAAAAAGAGACTGATGTTTGAAGCTCACCGGCGGGATCGGAAGGGAAAAGCTGACGCATTTTTACCGACACAACTTCATTTTCAACAATTCAGCGGACACGGACCTTGAGCTCATCAGTCGTACCATTGGAATTGACCGTGTAATCGATGAGTTCATCTTCAAGTTTACTCACGACCAAGAGATTGACTGGCTGTAAGTCTACATCAGGACAGCGTGCATGGGCCATACTAACAAAGCAGACTTCCTGGAGTTCCAGCTACGAACATCAAAGCTGAAATCCCCTTCACCGCTGTGGTCAACTTTCGGGGAGATAGGCTTTACCACGAACATATCTCATGGGATCAAGGGACGGTGCTGAAACAGCTCGGGTTGATGCCTGAGTATCTGCCGTTTCCACATCCTGTGGCCGGAGCATCGGGTTCACACGAGTACCGTGTTCCCGTATTGGGGGTTGAAACGGCAATGAAGATGCGTGACAGACATGCGGTGGAGTCGAATCAGATGTTCCAGTATAAGGTCAGAGAGAAGGAAGGCTGAGGACTAACTCCGTGGTACATGAGTGGTAAAAGATGCATATTAGAGTGTGCAAGAGTGCTGTCCCTCATCAATTACGATGTCTGTATTGGTCGAGAATTTGCAATTGTGCCTAGGCTACTATGGGAATGCCCTGCTACAACTCAAACATTGTGCAATATCCTACATTGTTTATCTGTCACGATGTCATATTCCATGCCTACATCCCAGCACCAATGTCTGTTCTATAACTAATCCTTCTTGATCAAATGATCAAAGAAATCCCCCAAGAAATATGCCGACCTCTTTGCATACCTTGTCTTCTCTTCACTCTCGAAATCAATCCATGTACATCCAAACCTATCCGAGAACCCAGCCGCCCATTCCCAGTTGTCCGTAAATGTCCACGCAAAATACGATTTAATCACCACACCTTCCTGCGATGCTTTAGCCACTTCCGTCAAGTAGCTTTTGAAGAAGTCAATTCTAAACGGATCTTCGAGAACATCATCTGGCCCCTTCGGTTTCCAATCATGTTCTCCTTGCGCTGTAGTGCCGTTCTCGGTGATGTAGATGGGAACACCATAGCGGGCCCATATCCATCGGAGAAGTTTGGCCCAGCCCCAAGGCGTGGTTCGTAGCCAGTAGGTGTCGCTCTGAGGACCTCGTGACACGCCTTGTTTGTTCTCATCTAGCTTCTCAACATTTCCTAGGTGGTCGTTGATATCGGGTGGTCCGTCACGATGGCGGATATAAAATGCAGAGTAGGAATTCATGCCATAATTTTCAGAACTTCCGAGAACGAGTTTGCTTTCTTCGGGCGTGAAGCGCGGAAGACGATCACCAAGCTGAGCTCTCATGGAAGCAGGGTAGTCACCTGTCTTGTAGAGAGGATCAGCGAACCATGCAATCTCGAATTCACGTGCTCGCTCTGCTGCTTCTTGATCTTTGGGATCATCCACATCCCAAGGCTCAGACCAGTTCCCATGCAGTGTAATCATGATGCTTCCTTTTTGTGTTGGCTGAAACTCCTTTTTGTAGAGGTCAACAGCATATGCGTGTGAGACCAATTCTGTATGTCCAACGATGAATGGCTCAGTACTGCTGTCTCCGACTTCATTCCGGTCTCTGAAGCTTGATCGTGCCGGTGCATGAACGCCAGCGGCATAGCCAGCCAGAGAGAAAACTCCAGGCTCATTGTATGTGATCCAATTCTTGACTCGGTCGCCGAACCTCTCGAAGCAGACACGCGCATATCGAACAAAATCTGGCGTGTAGGCTTCCTTGTTGAGCATCCCTCCGTAACGATCTTCGAGCGCCTGTGGGATGTCCCAGTGGAACAGCGTTACGAATGGTGTGATGTCATTGGCAAGCAACTCATCAATCAATCCGTTGTAATAGTCAATCCCTGCTTCGTTGACAGGATCATCTTTGCCGCCGAGTGGTATAATACGGGACCACGAAAGCGAGAATCGGTATCCAGTCGCTCTGTACTTCTTCAACAATGCAACATCCGTCTTGTAGAGATCGTAGGATCGAACGGCGTCGTCACCAGAACTTCCATCTTTCACTTTTCCGGGGGTATGGGCGAAAGTGTCCCAAATTGACAGGCCTTTTCCGTCCTTATTCCAGGCACCTTCAATTTGCGCAGCGGCGGTGGCCCAGCCCCAGATAAAGTCAGAGGGAAGGGCACCTTTGATGGACTCGTCAAAGTCTTGTGAAGTCATGGTTAGATGTGAATAGCGCAGGATAACGTGAGTCTTGTTGATGTGGCTCTAACTAGAACTGCATAATAGGACACCCGGATCATCATATTTGTTATTCACATGTTAGAGGCTTTACTCAACCGTGTCTATTTAGCCTGTAGAGCATACACAGCTCACTATGCATCAGACGAGGGGACGTTGCATGACTCTCATGACTACCTGCAATGCGTTCGGTTGAATTTCACCCGAGAAAGTCACGAAAGTGCCAGCTCTACCAACTGCAGTGAACCGATTGTGTGCTTTTTTGTATTTGATTGCTCCGATGGTGAGTAACCCCCGCGCTACAAAAATGTCGATTGGTTGATCGTCCGGGACCACGGGCCGCTACGTGTAATACGAGAGACATCAGCCGGCCGAAAGGTTTAGGTCAATGCATCCCCCGCAATAATCAAACGTTAATATTGTTGTTATCTCGATGTCGAACTGGCTCGTGACTGATGCTGGTGGCTTTGTATTGGTTGAAATTTGATCCTTCGCTAGGTTGACTACAACGATGCAGCTAAAATCACGACATGTTGGATTCTTTTGCGTTGCAGTTTGATGCATCGCCTGCAACTGAACCTGTCAGTTGATATAACAGTCGAGATGCAATCTCTCCGCTTATGATAAGAAGAAATGGTTACGGAATCAAGACGCAGATAATGCATCCGTTCCACAATGGCGATTGGCGCGTAGATGAGCTACTGTTGGTTTTTGAATTACTTCCAACGCTAGATATTATGCTACAACTCTGACCTGTGTCACAAACTTTACCGAGCATAATAGCTAGATAGCATCGGATTGTGTGGCTATTGCTATATTATCCTAGTACACTCTGCGGCACCCTTAAAGCTCTGTAACAGACTCTCCATTTCGTGCGCGTCTCTTCTCTTCCTTGATTGAAGCCCATTTCGCATCCGCAATCTTGACACTAAGAGGTACAGGTCTGGCACCCTCGGTTTCAAAGATATGATCAATTTCCTCCAGATTGAGCTTGCCAGTCTCGGGGAAGACAAAGTACGCAGCGATGAGTTGCAAGACATTGTACACAATGTAGACCGCCCAAATCTTGTAGCCAAGCTTCTGAATACCCAGGGAGATACCATAATTGTGCACAGTTCCTGCAGCACCCTGGAACATGGTATAAAGTGCCATACCTTTGGCTCGCAGTGGGAGAGACAGTAATTCAACGGGGTAGAGGTTGTGCATGGTGGCGATGAAAGAGGCACTGCAGACTTGGAAACTGTAGATCCAGAATACAGTCAAGATAGACAAGGCCCGGTTACCACCCTGAGCATCGATCTGCCAACTGGTGATAGTCACAGCAGTCTGAGCGACGATGATGCAGATCAGGCCGATAAAGATGAGAGTGCGACGTTTCATCAACTCAATGATGTACGCACCAAATAGAGTAAAGACAAAATAAATGGCGACGAGGCCAAGATTATTGCCCAGGACCTCAAGAGGTTCTGTGATGCCAATAGTCTCCAAGGCAGGGTCCAAGTACAGGCCGATGATACCGCCTGCAAATCATTAGCAACGTCAAGATGAAAGAAGGAACACGCTCACCTCCATTCCATTGCTGGAAGATGGAGTACAAAAGGAGAATGAAAGTACGGAAAGCAGTCGCCTTCGTGAAAAAGATGCGGAAATCCCATGTAGCTCGGAAACCAACAGCAGTGGTCTCAATGGATTCGTCAATCTGAGCAATCATCATATCCACAAAGGGATGGTTTGGGTCCTCAGAAGAAGTAAAGTACTTGGAAATCATCTGGCGAGCCTTGTCTCTCTGCCCCTTCATGACCATATAGCGAGGTGATTCAGGACAGAGGAAGAAAATTGTAAGACACACGAAAGCAGGGAACGCAGCTTGGATGATGAAAGCTCCTCGCCAGCTCCAATCACTATCCCAGTACGTGAAGCCCATCATGATACCAATGACGGCAAGAGAGCCGACTTGGAAGAATGCGCCAAAGATACCGACGAGACGACCACGGAGATGAGGAGGGCTAACTTCGGCGATGTACTGGGAACTGGTGCAGAGAGCGGTGGCGAAACCAAGCACGAAGCGGCCAAAGATGAGGACTCCAGTGTTTGGAGCAGCGGCCTAAGGTGTGTAAGTCTATTGTTCATTGGTTGTTAGAAAAGTGTGGACTGACCTGGATGACAGCGGCAACAACAGTGCCAAGGCATCCAATGAAGTTGACACTTCTTCGTCCGAATTTATCGGCAAGGGAGAGGAACGGAGCACCACAGAAGGCGCCGATAGTCATTAGGGCATTAATAAGGCCCAGGGTCGATCCCTTGTTCTCGAAACCATAGTAGGCGTGCCAACGATCGTTTGAGTTGATGCTACTAAGTACACCCCAGTCGATTCCATAGCTATGAAAGTCAGCAGCTGATTGTGATGGATGGGCATTGAACATACGCTGCCTGGTTGGCTCCCATGACAACCATGATGAGAAAGATACGGAAGCCAGCACGGGATTTGAGAGTAAGAGCCTCGGCAGACTTGAGGATGAGGTGATCATCAGTGATACGGGTGGTAACCACTTCCTCCACGGTGACACCCGTCTTGTTGGCATCGGTGACTACATCTTGGTAGATGTGTTGATCGCCAACGTACTCTTTTGGAAGGGCTGGAGCCATGCTGATTAGGCCTGGTTATGCAGACAGGGCACAAGACAATGTCGAGATTAACTTGATATCAGAAATTGAACAAGAAAGAAAAATGGAATGGCGGTTGGCTATATAAGAGTTACCCCTCAACACCACGGGGTACAACCACCGCAAGGAGGCGATACTGCAGTAACATTTCATGATACTACCATGTACACTCTTATCCATGCCCTCGGGACAACTGCTGTATCTTCCATGTTCATAAAACCACCAATATAGCCGATCATAACATCCATGTGGCTGAATTCTACATCTATGCCTAATTAGAGAGATGTTTGTCATGCCAGCAGGTGATTGAGTTGATGGTGTCGATGAGTATTGGTGCAAGCCATTGGACGCCGGCTAAATACGCACATCAACATCCTGAGCGGGACAACCGAAGACATATTTTGATCAAATCACCTTTAGAATAACCTGACCTCCTTGTTGACTCCTCGAATAGCAAACACGAAAGAATTCACCCGATATCCCTGTTTTCGTATGCCGAACCCCCGCACCGGCTTTTTTCATGCATCTGGGGTAATGGTCCGTGGGATAAGGTCCGTAGGATCACCATCAGTTCATATGCAGACAAAGCCCAACCTTTTCGCTCTTCCAACCAGCAACTCATTTACTCTCCAAACTGACTCACAGCAGTACAGCCCAAAAGCGGCTGGGCGGCACGGATACCCTAATGGACGACTCGCATCCTCCCTCGAGCCCGTTGTGGCTACACTACAACTCCCCCGCATCTTCATGGTCTGAGGCGCTCCCAATTGGTAATGGCCGTTTAGGCGCCATGATCTACGGGAGAACTACCACCGAGATGATCCAACTCAACGAGGATTCAGTGTGGTACGGCGGTCCGCAAGGCAGGACACCCAGAGATGCTCTCCGCAATCTTGATAGGCTACGGACACTTATTCGGGAGGAGAAGCACACCCAGGCAGAAAACCTTGTCAAGGAAGCCTTCTTTGCCACACCTGCGAGTATGAGGCACTATGAACCCCTGGGCACATGCACCTTGGAATTTGGACATGGTGATGCCGAAGTAACCGATTTTAAGCGGCGGCTGAATCTCGCCGACGCACAGAGCACGGTAAAATACCGTTGCAGGGGTATTTCCTACCGTCGAGATGCTATTGCTACTTTTCCCGATCAGGTGCTGGCCTTCCGGTTTGTAGCATCTGAAAGGTCGCGTTTTGTCGTTCGACTTAACAGGGTTAGCGAGGTGGAATGGGAAACGAATGAGTTTGTGGATAGTATCGAGGCGAAAGGAAACCAAATTATTCTTCATGCAACACCTGGTGGAAAGAATAGCAATCGATTGACTATTGTTCTGGGGTTGAAGTGTGATGACGGATCTGGGCATGTTGAGGCTATTGGAAACTGTCTAATCGTTGATGCATCACGATGCACAATGGTTATTGGGGCTCAAACAAGCTTCCGACATGATGACCCGGAAGCAATTGCTCCTTTCAATGTCGCTTCGGCTCTGTCAAGACCATGGGATGAGTTGGTTCAACGGCATCGATTGGATTATACACGGCTGTATAGTCGCACGACTCTTCGCATGTGGCCCGATGCGCATCATATACCAACAGATGAAAGAATCAAGAATGGTCGTGACCCTGGCCTCGTGGCCCTGTATCACAACTACGGTCGCTATCTCCTCATTTCGTCAAGCAGAGACTCACACAAAGCCTTACCAGCGACATTGCAAGGTATATGGAATCCTTCATTTGCACCAGCTTGGGGATCGAAGTACACCATCAACATCAACCTTCAGATGAACTATTGGCCTACTTCAATGTGTAGTTTGATGGAGTGTGCAATGCCTGTTGTCTCACTCTTGGAAAGGATGGCTGAGAGAGGCAAAAAGACAGCGGAAGTCATGTACGGCTGTCGAGGATGGTGTGCTCATCACAACACGGATATTTGGGCGGATACTGATCCACAGGATCGATGGATGCCGTCGACCATATGGCCCTTGGGAGGTGTTTGGGTTTGTACTGACATTGTCAAGATGTTGCGATACAAATATGATCGGAAACTTCACGAACGTATTGCGCCGATTCTTGAGGGGTGTGTACTTTTTCTGCTCGACTTCCTCATCCCTTCTGCCTGTGGAAAGTATCTCGTCACGAATCCATCGCTGTCTCCAGAGAATACTTTCGTCTCGGGATCTGGTGAGACAGGTATTCTTTGTGAGGGGTCGGTAATTGATATGGCCATCGTGAGGATTGCTTTGGAGCAGTTTCTCTGGAGCACGAATATCCTTGACAGGTCCCATTACCTCCTGAACAGCGTGACGGAGACACTGGAGAAAATTCCCCCAGTTATGATCAACAACGACGGTCTTGTTCAGGAATGGGGATTGAAGGATTACCAAGAACAGGAGCCTGGACATCGCCACGTATCCCACCTCTTTGGTCTGTACCCTGACGACTCTATTAACCCCATTACTTCACCTGATCTAGCAGCTGCAGCAAAGAAAGTACTTGATAGGAGAGCAGAACATGGTGGTGGCCATACTGGTTGGAGCAGAGCATGGCTTTTAAATCTACATGCCCGATTGTTTGATGCTGAAGGATGTGGATGGCACATGAACCTGCTTCTACGGGATTCGACGCTACCCAATATGCTGGATAATCATCCACCATTCCAGATTGACGGTAATTTCGGAGGCTGTGCTGGTGTAGTAGAATGTCTTGTTCAGTCGATGGAGGGTGCGTTCGAGGAGAAACCAGTTATTGAGATTCGTTTGTTGCCTGCTTGTCCGGAGAATTGGTCTTCTGGGATTCTTACGGGGATAAGAGTCAAAGACGGATGGTTAGTGTCGGTTGAGTGGAAGGATGGGAAGATTGCATCAGTGATGGTAGAGGCCACGGATTCTAAGCTCGATGCTGTTGTCATATACTCTAGTCACCAGATTCGTGTATCTGCGGCTGTGACTGGGAAGCAGGAGGTGGAATTTTCAACTAGGCCGGACACAAATAGTTAAAAGGCGACAAGATTGTTATCGCATTTATTATACATGAATCATCGTATGTCCATTAATTTATACGCGTCGGATTGCCATCCAACGAGCTTGTTGCAAGATACCGATTATAATCATGCTGCCTTCTCTTGCTCCCTAATAATAACTCTCACTCCTTTGCTCCCCGGATACTGCGATGCCATGATGCAATCTGCATGCATTGCAACGTCTCTCTCTTCCGTACGATACAACTCCAAAGTTGGCCCATTCTGTTTTTCTTGGGAAGGATCGTAGATATCATACTTTCTGAAGATTCCGGCGACTATCATCTGCATTTCCTGGTATGCGAGGTTCAGCCCTATGCAATGACGGGTGCCTTTGGAGAATGAGAATTGGTGAGTGTATAGGCTTGGCTGCTCGATGTATCTCTCTGGGCGAAACTCATTGGGGTTTTCGTAAAGACCAGGGTGTCGGTTGACCATATATGCTGTCATTCCAACCCCAGTGCCTGCTGGTATCACGAACTTCCTTCCGTCGGGTCGCTCGTAGAAGAGATCTTCATCAGGGGCAGCGCGGTCTTGTCGATGGGATGCACCGGGATACATACGAAGAGCCTCTTGGATGAGGGCGTTGAGAAATGGGAGCCCACTGAGAGTAGCAGGCTCAACCACATCGGTTGTAGGCATGACAGATGCAAGCTCGGCTTTCAGTCTCGCTAGGATCTTGGGGTTCGCGAGAGTGTGATATATAATGGCCGCTAGAGTTGACGCTGTGGTCTCTGATCCAGCAATAACAAGAACCACGGCTTCTTTTGTGAGACGTATAGTGTCCTTTTCCGAGCTGGGTATGTCGTCTTGGAGGAACCTGTTGAAAATGGTGTTTGTATCTGGTGGTACCCCGGATTGCTTCAACTCTTCGATTTGCGCAGTGAGACCCTACTCAGTTAGTCAGAAGCTTAGAGGTTGAAATTTGGTCTTACCATGACGAATTTTGTAAATTTGCCAATCCTTGGAACCAGCGTCGTCATCATAAAAGGAGGTATGCTGCCCAAGAGAGCCGCCAGCCAACGAATATGCGTACCCATATGGTTGACAGGATTTGGGTTAGTGACAAAGAAAAAGTCGGCGTTCAGATCGTCCATCTCCAAGCATTTTTCACCCTCTCCAAATGCATATGTCTGGATGACGTCCTTGGTAGCGGCCCGTAAGGCCATATTTAGAGATATGGGGGCCTCATCTTTTGCCCAACCTTCCATTCGGCGAAGTAAATTGGAGACAGTTTCGGCGACAACAGGCGACAAGCGTCTGACGTTCTGTAGTGAAAAGTAGGGGTTAAGCACTGCCCGACGATGACGGTGTAGATCGTGGTCCTTGGTGGCCAGAATTGAGCCATCAGCCTGTAGCGAGTTGACCATGGTATGCCATCGTTCTCTGCGATGTTTCGGCGATTGTGTGTAGAGTTTATCGATGAACGAAGGATCATTGACGTGGAGAGTATCAGGTCGAATTCGAACTATCGGACCGTACTTGCGATGCATTCCCTCAACAACCCAGACGTATTGTCCACCACGAACAAGGTCATGATAGGCATTGTATAGTGTGGTCGCAGCTGTTTGATCAGCATGATTCAGTTCCAGAACGTCAAACTTACCGGCGATCTTTGGGCCAGGGAAGTGTGATAGGGGGCTAAAGTAGAGACGGTAAACGACTTTGACAAGAGTGTACGCGATAAAGACAATCGCCCCAGCAAGTAAGTACGCCATGACTTCACTTCATTAGTCGAGCCAGTGTATTAGATGCGTGATTTAAGTGAGAATAGCCAAGTCAAATACGCAGGCCGAGGATGACTTTATCTTGAGGACACATGCTCACATCAGATGATGTGATTACAGGCAATGCACAAAACGTGCATGAATATTGAACAATCCTACCAATCAGGGAATATTGCTCACTCGGAAGGTGTTTTCTGGCGCTTATTGATGTGAATTGTTGGTTTGACTGAACATGTGCTGCCAGGGTTGGTGATAATGCCCCTGTCGACTTACATAACCTCAGATTTTGTGATGGTGTACACTGTTGGAGTTGGGAGGGTTTTTGATAAGTTCTTTTACAGACCATTGCAGTAGCATGTTCTCATTTAACTGGCAGTCAGTAACGAGGCAGCGTAGGGGACGGTCTCTCACAACAATGTTAGTCTCTGGATGTAAATCAGAAGTGTGTTGTTAAGCTGTTGCCGAGTGAGCCTTAATTGTCTCGTTGCGTTGAATTGACATGTGAGAGTCTGTATACGGGTCGACAAAAGACCAATTAAAGGACAATTGATAGAACAAGCAGCATGTCTACAACATAGGCAATGAAAGTGGATTTTACTAGATTGTTGTGATATATTTGACGCGAAATCAATTAACAAGAAGTGTGCTTGAAAGACTTCGCTCTTTGGGTACTGAGTTGTTATGTTATCAAACGTAACGTAATAGAACGGCTTCATGCTCTGGAATGTACGTGGCTGATTATAACTATAACTTATAAAACGGTTTCAGGCTCCCTTCGTGCTGTTTGATACCGGTACTCATCTCTACGAAAGTCTTCTGTTCCAAGCGACACAGAAATCCTGCTCTCGGTTGTCGCTCCCTTTGTCTCATCCGGATGCGACGGTCCGAGACAGTCATTTCACGCTACTGCATATACTCGTCAACAAACCATCATGTTTCTTGCCCAGGCAGATAGATACTCACCACATGCAACAGTAGCAAAGGTTTAATTTCACTTATACTACGTAGTATAAAGCTTAACTCTATCATGTTCAGTCGGTTCATCGGCTCTCCTCGCTCAAAACTCCGACGAACAGCTTCCTTGGCGGGGAAAATATGTTTCGCGTGCCAGTAGACGGTACAAGCACTCACACGATAAATTAGTGTCAGGAACGTGACCGATCTGATTTGTCGTCGCGACGACTTAGTCCAAGACACTATCGCATGGATGCAACCTTTCCCCAGAGTCTAATGAAATCATGTTTAAGAATACGAGGTTGGGTATCTCGATACGAACTATCTGAGGCTCTATTTTTTCTCCCTTGCCCAAGTGTATTTAAAGGCAGACAACCCATGGGATGTCCGTTTCCATAATCGCTATTCTTTCATCTCTCCACACTCGTTTAATCGTCACTCGCTATTCCTAATCGTCAGTCAATCGTTCTTATCAGGGCAGGATAAACACGCTAACAACTGGCAGACCATCAAAATGAGGTACTCTTACGCTTTCGGTCTTATGACTGTCGCCTTCGGCTCTCTTGTTACAGCCGACGACTGCCTCGACAAGTGCAACGCCGCTAAAAGCAGCTGCCAGACTGCTCCCGGCGCTAACCAGGCTACCTGTGCTGCTGAGTATGCAGCCTGCGTCGGATACAACCCTTACTTTCCATCGTATGTCGAGCCTACTGCTTGCTCTACCACTGCACCTGTCAGCACGGCTACCGCTGCTCCTGCACCATCGGTCGACGCCTGCGTTCAGAGCTGTAACGAGGCAAAGTCCGCTTGCCAGGGCAAGCCTGACGCCAACCAAGCTACTTGCGCTGCCGAGTATGCCGCTTGTGTTGGATACAACCCATACTCGCCATCTTACGTTGAGCCCACTGCTTGTTCTACCACCATGGCTCCTAGCATGTCAATGACATCAAGCATGTCAAGCATGACCATGGCCCCTCAGCCTACTGCTGGTACATGCCTCTCGAAATGCAATGCGGCCAAGAACAGCTGCCAGACTGCACCTGGAGCTAACCAGTCTACCTGTGCTGCCGAGTATGCTGCTTGCCTCGGATATAACCCCTACGAAGGTGGCTATGTTGAGCCCACTGCCTGCTCTCAGGCTGCTACTACCCCTACTGCCACTGAGGCACCTGTTGTCACTGCTGCTGGTGAGCGTGTCAAGCCAGCTGTTGCTCTCTTGGCGCTTGGTGCTGCAGCTTTGCTGTAAATGGAAGAGTTTGGGGAAGATTTACGTGGAATGCTAGAGGTCCTGAATATGAAGTGATGGTACTAGCTGTCCATATGTCTAAAGATATGAATATGTTCGAGTGATTGTATACGTTTCACTCTCTCCAGCTAACACTGCAATTACATGTGACTTCTCCTATACTATTGTCTCATTACCTTCGTGAAGATTGTTTCTTATGTCTCAGTTACTCTCCCCCTCCACAACCTCCTCCGCCGTCACCACCACCGCCTCCATCACCACCAACAGGACCTCCATAGTCCCCACCTCCACTACCAGAAGGTACATCATCCCCACGACGCCCTGTTCTTCTAACAATCCTTCTTTGTCTAACCGCATCGCGGCCCAGCACTAGAGAATGCACATCAGCTCGTTTGACGTTGTGAGCAGCATGTTTGGCCGCTGCTGGGACGTATTCACTGAGCCACTGATCAACTGAGTTCTGCTTAGGACACTCAGTTCCCGTCCGTGTCTTCCATTGTTCTTTCGTGTATCCTAGAAGGACTTTCCCTGCTTCTACGCCCATTGTCGGCTGCATATCGATGACCCAGTCAGCCTTCTCAGTGGACCAGATCCAGTATAGGGCAGGAAACAGTCGGTGAGTGTGCCAAAGAAAGTCAACTTCGAGCGTTGGTGGTAAGAGGCGATGAAACCGTAGAGTTAGAGGGGTTTCAGCTGCACTCTTCCCTTCAGGAGCCTTCGGTTTCTTAGGATCGAGTGTCGACACGTACGCTCCATGCCGGCTATCCTTTGGAAGCACCCCACTGAATAAACCGAGGAAGTCTTCATAGTCTGTCACGGCTTTGGTAAATCCTTCGGCAAATCCGGAAATGGTATTCTTTGCATGAATCATTACCCTCCAAAATGAGACTTGATGTTCGAGTTCAGCCCGTAAATCTTGCAGGCATGGCCAGGGTTGAAGGCCACATATCTCGTTGAACTGCTCATGCTGGCTTTGGCTTCGACATCTTGCTTCAACTCGACGAGTTCGAATGGCTGTATATGATTCAATATCCCAGACTTTATAACCTTCCTCTGGGACAGGAGTACGACAGCGATACCATTGGTGCATCACGATAGTTCGGTTCCGTGCATTCCTCTCCTGTGGATTTGCATCTGTGGGCGACTTCCACTTCTGCCCGGAAGCAGGAGGTCGAGTAGCTCTTTTACTTGAGATACCAGAGAATATTCTAGACTGCCTATTTGATTCCCACGGAGCAGATGGCCATAGTTGATACGGAAGATTGGGACCTGGACATGCGGGACGCCCGGGAGTGTTGTAGTCTTTCCAAAGCCTAAGTGTTCGCCTGGGACACCAGTCTCCAGATAGAAGCTTCCGCAAAGGGAATTGTCGATGCTCTAGCCCGAAAACGCCTTTGTGGGCACGGCTCCGGTTGTCGTAGACATAGTGGTGGAAACGCGATGGTGATAGGATATGGAGATACATGATAAGGGCAACATCCCTGGGAGTATCAGCTTACTGTCCGTTCATGCCGAGGATCTATGACTTACCAGGGAGGTGCGTAATCGCTTGGGCAGTATCCCCTTGCATCAATGAAGCGAAGGTAGCAGATATATCGCCATTCGGAATATGCCAAGGTCTCATCGCTAATTTCACCGTTCTTGTCACCCAGATGTGTAAGAAGTTTTAGAAAGATTTCGATGAGTTCGAAGTGTTGCTGTAAAGACATGTCAGGTTCAGGGACATCGCAAAATGTGTTCATGCTTCTTACGACAGCAGCTTCATCCAGGCTGAATCGCTCCCTTGACCACGGGTTCTCATAGACTAATGAGAAAGGCATGGTGCCAGAAGGGATAACGCGATCGTGTTGGAATATTCAGATAAGTTACGTTGACAACAAACAAACTGGTAAAATGTTGTGAGATATTCCTCCTTTTTTCATCCCTCGTCAACTTTAGGGGAAGAGGTTTGAGATCTAAATGACGCAGTTGTCTATTCTAGTTATTTGACCCAAAGTGAGGCTGTGTTGCTGTCCAAATGACTTGGCAGCTGAACCAAGTTGGTCAAGGCATTCCTGAGCAGACGAGGCATTCTGTTCAAGGCGGAAATGTTCCGGGTTCGCTGTAAATCTTTTTACTGGTTGTATTGGGATCACGCGTCCTTTTACCCCGCCTCATTGCCGATCGCATATTGATTGAGTTTCATTATGGCCTTGGTTTTTGGTGTTGAGATATTTGTTTTCTTGTAACCATAGAAATGGCACAACATGTGAAGAGATTGACCGGCGCCGATTCAGATACTTCGAAGATGTATTGTGAGTACGATAACTGGGAAGTAGATCTGCTGGTCCAAGTTCTATCGCTCAGTAAACGCCAGCAATATGTCTAGAGGAGATATGGAAATTTATAATAAATCACAAGATTCTCTATGTTGACCTTACGGCTGTAGGAAGAGTTTCTAAGGGTAAGAAAATACCAGGAATGCAGAGGATTGTAGGTACGTATCTTCTATGAACTCAGTCTTCTACCAGAACTCGTTCGTTTCCCAGTTGGAAAACGATGGGCCAACCCATTACTTTTTGAAAGGCACCGGACCAAGGGAAAGCCTTTTGACTGATTATATAAACATGAACATTTGGGCCGTATCTCCTTAGGAACTTATGGTCAAGCGACTTTCATATAAAGGTATGTCTGGCATGGTCAGTGTGTTTGTCTGCTCGAGGTGGAAGGACAACTTTCAGCGCTTGTTGTAATTCATTAGAAAGCTACAGAAATCCTAGACATGAATTCTTTGTTTTAACATGAATAAAAGTTGTCTCAAAGTCACAAGCTAAAAAGTGCATTCATGTTATGAAGATAGATCAAATACAAATCTTCTACCAACCCTTACCCTACATACTCTACAAAAAACCCCTTGACATCATGGCTCGTAAGTACCTCATAGTGACATAACCAGAATCCGCATGTTTACTTTGTGTCTTTCAGTACTTTGAGAAACAAATATCCAGGAAATTTGCTTCTTTCATCTCACTTGCCACATGGCATGATCCTTGGTGCTGTTGCCATGCTGCATACTGCGGATCATCCTTGGATCTTGTCAGTTGTTTTTTTAGTCTTGTCACTTCTCGAGTCATACGAACGACGCAAAGGGGAGTAATTAGGGCTAAAAGTACCGCGCTGTGATGAAAAGACACCCTTTGACTAGCGGCTTAGGTGGGGAGTAGGAGTGAAGCCCGAGATATCAGTGGGGAGGAATGCCACGAGGGAAGAACTAGGGATCTCAGGGCTCGATAAACATCTTGCAAAGTTCCATCGTCCTGGAGGGGTCGTTTGACCGAGATCTATTGTCTTGGCTCGAATCCTCCGGCCATATATCCCATAAAGGGGTTCTTACCTTTCATGAAAAGGACGTGCGTCTGATGTATAGATGATTTCAATAAAACATCTCGGCATGCATTTCTACTGCCTTCTAATCGGCATTACCCATCTCGGTATTGACATATGCGTTGAATTGCCGTCACATCATCAATATTCTCCGACCAAAATGTCAGGACAGAAACAGAACTTAGTCTTGACCATTTCTAAAACGATTATGGAATTAATCACAGAAAGAATGTTTTGGAGGTGTTTAGCCATACCATGACATTCACCGGCGCGTGCTAGTTCGGAAAAATGCTCCGAACGCTCAGACTGCTTGATAAAAAAACGATTGAAGAATTAAACACACAATCCACTCGGTGCCAATGCTCACACGTGGGATAGCATAGCTGCCAACTAACGAACGGTAGACTTGTCTTCTGTCTCTTGACATGGAAGGCTAGCTATTTAGTAAATTACTGACTCGACAAGAGAAGAAAATCTAGCGTGGCCAGATGGTAATTAATCAGTGGGAGGGACAAGAATGATGGCCCTGGACAAGAATTGTAAACGGCTTTACGGCATGATCGGGGACCTGTGTCCTTCAAATAGCGTTATTCTGTCAGTAGCTGAGATAAGACAGACTAATAAGTAGAAGCCCATGAACCAACAGGACAAGAAAATCCTTAGTGTTTCGGCATCACTTCCTCTTTCTACGTCGTAGCTCAGATCGCCTAGCTATTTCCGCTATAATTACCACAAGCTTGGATGAGTCTGCCACGGCCTAACGGTTTGTAGGCAAAATTGACCCAATTCACACTTCTCGCAAAGGTTAACGCTGCCTATTGCGTACAGGCCGCAAGGATTTCAAAGGTTAGTTGCAGCGTACCCCCCCACAGACCCACTTTTCCTCACACAACCCCTGTTAGCTCTACAGGAAGCCAATTTTTTCCTGACTTCGTCAACTTCCTCCCTTCAACACCAAAAATGTCACCAAATGAAGCCTATCACGAAGACCGTCACGAAGACCGTCACGAAGACCCCCCCCAAGAC